>JAZGTK010000704.1:19425-55618 GCA_036877625.1 Ambastaia sidthimunki
GGGGAAGTAAGGAGGTTGGAAGGGGTAAACCTGAGGTTACCCCCTGGGTATCTACAATGCAGAGGGGGGAGAAATTAAGGAGATTGGAAGGGGTAAACCTGAGGTTACCCCCTTGGGTATCTGCACCAGATAAGCTTTTATTGTTTTATGATGTGATCCCGCAGACAACCTGGTGCCAGCTGCCTTACAAAATCACTATAAATATTTGCGACACCTCCACCACGACCAACCAGACGGGGCTCGTGTTTATAGCAGTAGCCTGGCGGGGCAGATTCATTTCAGGACAGATAAAAAAAGTTTGGTTTGATCCATGTTTCAGTCAGACACAGTATGTCAACACTATTGTCTGAGATTTGAACTGTCTTTGATGCGAGTGATCTTGTGTTTATTTTCTGTCGTGTTATTTTCTGTATTAATTGAAATAAGATTTTGTCTAGTTATTGCCGCATGTTTATTTTTTTGCCTCACTGTCCGGGGAACAGACACAATCTCTGTTTGTTTAACCATACATATATTTTCAGTATTTGATTGTACAAAACAGCAGCGGCTAAAATTAGAAGCTGAGCTTACCAGTCATATTAAGCGGACAGTCCTGGTGATGTTATCTGATAATAGAGGTGCTCCGAATCGGCTGGGGTGCCAGTGATCACGGCAGCATGTTCAGACTCATGAAGGGGGGCGAAGCGGTTGCAGGTAGCGATCCCGGGAGACAGCGTGCACAGGCTGGTGAACGCCTGGGTTCTGGATCGCACCTTATGCCGCTGCTGGTGTGCCGGCGCCAGGGTAAAGTTTACATGCACTGGTCGTGTGCCGGACCTGCACATTGGGCTAGACGGCGTTGATGTGACTGCAGCGCTGACTTCAAGCTGTGGACTTACCATATAGGATGTTTCCAGCACGGTTCTTGGCTCTAGTAGTCGGGCCTGCCTCTCGAGAAGATCCTTAATCAGCTTCTGCACTTTCTTGAGTCCAGCCGTACTGTATCCAGCTCGAATGAGTCATCACCTGCACTCAGAGGTAGACAGACATCTGAAACATTAGCCATAGTTATAGTTATGGAATAAGCGATAATATCTGGTTTGTGTTGTTTGTTTGGGCAGTTTTGTTTTGTTTAGGTGGTCCTAATATCGTAAAAATTTGTATATTGACTGAGTAAATTTATCCGATTAATATATAAAGCAGTTGTTAGAAGTAACAGAGAGAATTTTTCTCAAGTTTCGAGAGTTTTACGACTGTTTGATGAAGCTCTAATTCTGACCACGCTGCAGTTACAAACCGGAAACTGCAGTTCTGTTCTGTTGGTATCTGTGCTCTTAGTGGCCCCATTCTGGCCAAACCGAGCCTGGTTCTTAGATCACGTGGCTCTCCTGGATGGATCATCTTGGGAGATACCCTCGAGGAGGGACCACCTATCTCAGACAGGGGTCGCCATTGTACACCCCCGCTCACAGCTGTGAATCGGCTGTGGGTATGGCCCCTGAGGGGGCACAACTCGTAGCCTCTGGTCTCTCAACTGAGGTTGTTGAGACCATCCTTCAATCCAGAGCTTCCTCCACGAGGAAACTGTACACCCTGAAGTGAAAACGTTCACTTCTTGGTGCGGAGACCGCCAGCTGGACCCAGTTAACTGTGCCATTAACACAGTTCTGGAGTTCTTGCAGGCATGGTTCTCTGCAGGGCTAGCTCACTCCACCATGAAGGTCTATGTGGCGGCTATATCGGCTTATCACGCTTCAATTGGTGTTTATACAGTGGGCAGACACACCCTGGTTACACATTTCTTCCGAGGTGCACTGAGGCTTAGGCCTCAGGTACGATCCTGCGTCCCACCGTGGGACCTGGCTGTGGTACTAGAGGCCCTCTGTGCTCTACCCAAGACCTCAAGATGTCTCTAAGGTTCCCTCTACCACACTGACGCCGGTCATACTGCAGGCCTTCTGTCCTCCTCTCTTCCGGAAGAACGACCAGCAGAAGTTTAACTGTGTGTGTCCAGTGCGAGCATTGGACACATACGTCCACAGAGCTGCCCTGTGGAGGAAAACTGACCAGATCTTTGTCTGCTTTGGTCCTCATAAGCACGGTCTCCCCGCTACCAAGCAGACCCTAAGTCGCTGGATTACTGATGCTACTCATCTTATTTGAGTCCTCTGGTATTCCCCCACCTAAGGGGACCAAGGCTCACCCTACTCGAGGTATGGCGGCCTCTTAGGCCTTTTATGCAGGTGTCCCAATTCAGGACATCAGTGATGCTGCAGGATGGTCCACTCCCTTAACCTTTGTGAGGCACTATGGCCTCAATATCCGAACCACTTCCTCATGCCTTGACTGTGCAATTTCACGCAGGAGGCAGGGAAACCTTCAGTCGGGTGAAGTGGGCATCTCGTTCCCAAAGCGTTTTGATGCAGCTCCTGAAAGGGAACGTCTCAGGTTACGTATGTAACCTAGGTTCCCTGCGCTTGCTTCACTCCTTTCCGAAGCTACCGGTTTGCTCAGCGCACATGCTTTTAAGCTTCCTGGTCGTGACGTCACCCCGTCTGTGACGTATCGCCCCCCCGATTGGATGGATTTTACATGTGATTCAGAGTGCATAAAAGCTGGAGGCGTTCCCAAAACGTTTCGACACAGCGTCTCGTTCCCTTTAGGGAACCTGTGTTACATACGTAACCTGAGACGTTCTCTTGTTTGCTGATCACTCTCTCTCTCTCTCTCTCTCTCTCTCTCAACCAAAAAATTGTCTGTTTTCTGCAGATCTTTACTTTATTTTCCTATAAGCCTACCTTTCATTTTCTAATTACTTGTTTTCTCTATCCTATAGCCATGTATCACTTCTGCCTCTCTCTCTTTTACTCTCTCTCCCTTCTGTGTGTGCATGGTGTGTTTGCCTCATGGATATTAATGTGTACTCATGTATGACTAGTAGCGTGTTCTCTTTTATTAGCAATAGTGCCCTACTGCCATGATCCTTCATCCACAGATGCTTGGCTATACCTCTTTAAGCTTTACAGCAACACCTAGAGAAAAATAACCCACACTTTACCCATACGTGACACATTAAACAATATCTACCGGAGGCCGCTTTCTGAAGTAAATTAGTAAAGTAAAAGTAAAAGAGAAAACACTATTTGGAAAGTAAAAATGCAGAGGGCAAAATGAATAAAAACAGAAAATTGAAGAATAAGGTTCTCGTACCTATACAAACAGAGAAAAAAAGTGAGAGATTTGTCCTACTTATGTCAGATAACTGTCTCATGGGGCAGGTTAGATAAGGAGGAGATGGATAAGGATAAGGGGAGAGAGAGAGACTTCGACTTTAACATCTCTTTATTCACCAGAAAAAATTAAAGTCACTTTTTTATTTAAACAAATATAGTACAGATATAATGAAGTATAAATAGTACAAAATAGAAAACTGTATAAAATAAAAAACTAATACACAGAGGTTATTTTTTATCATCAACATCAATAAAGTTCCTTATCATTCATAAATGTTCAAAGAGTCATCACCATCAACTTCACATAAGCAATTTTTAATTCCCCATTTGTTTTTAAAAGTCTCTAGATATATTACAAAGTTATAAAAAGCAAATTCAATCTTTAAAAATGACTTTATCAACCCTCTAAAAATCAATATAACATCTGTTTGTCCCATTCCAATCATCTTATTTTTCTGAGCCAAATTGCCAACTTTGCTTGACCAAAGATAAAGTTTACTAAAACATGGGTCTCTTTTAGAACGTTTATAGTTAGGACCATAAATAAATAAAGCTTTAGTAAAACCTTCCCCTAATTTACGACAGCATTCTTCCAAAAAACAAAACAGGGGGATAAGCCTTTTGCATTCACAGAATAAGTGAAAAATTGTTTCTGGCTGTCCACAGAAAAGGCAACCCTCCCCTGCCTGTGGATCAATGTGTGCTCTGTGTCTGTTTGTAGCTATTATACCATGCACTATCCGCCACTGCAGGTCTCCAGACCGTTTCTCAATGGGGGGTTTGTACAAGATCCTCCAACTACCTTTAGGGGAAAAGCCTGCTCCAAAAAAGTTCAACCACTTAAAAAACGACTCTTTTACACTCTTGAGAGTGTGATAATGAAGAGCCTTAACACACATCACATATAGTTGTTTTTTCCCCACAGCCCTGAAAATTTCTGACTGAGTTGACGCAAGGGATAAGATGTTTCCTTCTGTTTCTTGCCACTCTCCCTTTCCTACAGAAACCTCCAGGTCTGGGAAAGATGGTACTTCCTCTTCACCGGGTATTATTAGAGACATACTGTAGTCTTGTGGCAATCCCTCTTTTACTTCAGTCAGAAGTCTCTGAGCTATCCGAACAGATCTTATTCCGATTTTCAGTGCCAAAGTCTCTGCAGGCAACCAGCCATCCTCAGAGGCTAGATGCCCTACTTTGGTGATGTTTGCAGACAAAAGAGCATTTCTCAGGGAAAATGATTTACAACTGTCCAACTCGAACGCTTGATTGAAGAACAAAGGCTCTTCTTTTAGCCACTGGAAAACAGTATCATTGAACTCTCTAGAAATCCTAAAAAGTGTCCATGATTTTAATATTGACTTATAAAATGATGTTAAACCACTTAAGTCCAGTTTATCATATTCCAAAAGAAACAAGTGACGATCAAAATCCATTTTTCCTGCTCTTTTCAGAAGGGCACAAGCAACCTCATACCAACTCACGTCTTCTCCATTAAGAAACCTTTGAGTTGTCTGGAGTCTGAAGGCCTTAATACGTGAAGTAATATCGATGAGCCCCTGACCCCCCTCTTGCCTGAGCAGATAATCTATTAACCGTTATTGAATTTTTTTAACCAACTCTTCTGGGGTTTCAAGCACCATCATTTTGTGCCACAAGGAGGAGGCAACCAGATTATTACAAACCAAAACTCTTCCCCTGTAGAAAAGCTGGGGTAACAGCCAATGCCAATAAGACAACCGAGCACACACTTTCTCCACTAGGCCCTCCCAGTTTTGCTTCTTGTATTCATCTGTGCCTAAAAACACCTAAATATTTTAAACCTGCCCTTCCCCATTGCAATTCCCCTGGAAGTAATGGACCTTTACTATCTTTCCCGCACCACACAGCGTCACTCTTTTCCCAGTTCATTTTTGCAGAAGAGGCTTTTTTGTAACATTCTAAACTTACCTCTAAATATTTGATGTCTCTAGTATCTCTATCTGCATAGGCGGAAAGTTTCACAAACTGCTGTGGCATTAAAGTATCTGTAGCCCCCTTAACTCTTTTCTTAATCTGTGAAGTAAAGGCTCAATGACAATGCTATAAAGTTCCCTGAAAGAGGGCAACCTTGTCTGATACCCCTTTTAACTTTTATGGGGATACTAAGGCCACCTGCCACTTTAATTAAGCAAGTAGCTTCAGAATAAAGCAATCTGATTAATGAAGTAAAATGATTTCCAAACCCGAATGCTTTAAGCATTTCAAAAAGGTAAACATGAACAACTCTATCAAAAGCCTTTTCTTGATCTAAAGAGAGAACCCCCACATTAACATTATTAAATGAAGCAAAATCAAAAATATCTCTCACCAAATGCAAATTATCTGCGATGGACCTACCCTTTATACAATAAGACTGATCTCTGTGTATGATATATTGCATTACATTATTTAATATTTTAGCTATACATTTGGAGAGTATCTTATACTCTGAGCACAAAAGAGCCACTGGCCTCCAGTTCTTTAACAATGTTAAGTCTCCTTTTTTTGGGAGCAACGTTAAAACCGCACACTGGCAACTCATAGGAAGATTTCCTTCATTAATTGCTTCTTTAAGAACTTCATAAAAATCATTACCAATGACAGTCCACAAGCTCTTATAAAACTTAACGGGAAGACCATCTATTCCAGTCCATGTCTTTCATTGTTGCATACCTGCTCCTTATTAGTGCACCCTTAACTTTTTCATTTAAAAAAAAGCTTAGGGAAAGCTTTTTTCAGTCCATTTTTCCTTTAAACCAGCATTGTTATTAATAGACATGTTTTTCTCAATAGTAATAATTTATTTTTCCAGCTGTTCCAATGTCTTCTTCAAGCACGAAGAGGAAAAAGAAGCATATTGTTGACAACGTTTTTATGAGTACTTTTCCTACTTCCCACCACTGAATTATATTATTAAAACGAACTTTTTTAGCTTTCCAACTTTCCCCAAAAAACAAATTTCTCAAAAAAATGTATCTTCTAAAAGTTTTACATTAAAATGCCAATAACAACTTTTGTGAGGTCTTATATCCAAAACACAATCAACTCTGATTAGCTTATGATCAGAGAAAGACAATGGAACAATAGCTGTGTTTTTAACTCTATTTCTCAAATTTCTAGATACATAAAACTGATCTAAACGTGCAGTAGAAATCAGACCATTACAGACTTTAACCCAAGTGTATTGTCGTGATGAAATATTATGTTCTCCCCATACATCTAAAAACTTAAAACTTTTTATCACATTAGTTAAAAAGAGTGCTGACTGTGAGTGTGGCTCCTCTCCATTTCTATCAAAAGTAAAATACAAAGCACAATTCCAGTCTCCCCCTAGAACAACAAGATCTTCATTCTGATTTTGCCTTAAAAATTGTTTCAATTTAGTAAACAGATTAATTCTATCAGGGCCATTGTTAAGTGCGTAAATATTCACAAATAAAGATTACATAAAGCAGAGATTACATATTTCTGCCCTTACAATTAGCAACCTTCCTGGTTATAACCCATCTTTTGATAACATTTTTGCTTTCACATTAGGGGAGAAAAGCACAGCAACTCCTGCACTTAAATTAGTCCCATGACTAAGAAAATGTTGTCCCCCCCACCACAACCTCCATTCAAATTCATTACTATGATTACTGTGAGTTTCTTGAAGGAAAATCACATTCAAATCTTTTTAATTAATTATTTCCTTTAATAAATTATCTTTTCTCACTTCCCTCATCCCATTCATATTTATGGATCCTATTCTTAAGATCTTCATATAGATGAGAGAGAGAAAGAGTAGACAGTATAGAAGGATGACACAAGTTCCATTCATCGTGTTTATTTTGATTTCCCTCTTATTAGCCTTTCTTTTTGTGTTGTTTTACCAGATTGTCTAATTGCAGTAATGTGTTTTTTTTAAACGAAAATGCTTTTGTTGTGATAGCTCCTTATAGCTACTCGCTTTACGTGCCCACATCACAGAAGTGACAAATTTGTCAAGGTCAGGAAAAAAATTACAGATTCTACCCGTATTACCTTTTGTTTCGTCAAGAAAATTATTAATTTCTTCAACAGAGTACAAATCTTTCTCATGTTCTCTTGCAGATTCTGTGAGAGTATAGAATAGAGAGTAGTCTTACTCACATTCTTTTGCTGACTCCTTCAGGCTTACTTTTGTTATTTTCAGGAAAGCGCTTGTAAAGTACAAACACGTTCCAGCTCCAGAATAAGACACAAACTGTAAACATGAATTCCCAAATTTTAGTCTGTGTAAGAAGACTTCCCTTCAACTGAACTCAAAAATTTCTGCAAAAGTCCAGGGTCAATCAACAGCATATACCAAATCGTAGACAGAGTTCAGGCAGAAGGTCGGGGCAGGCGGCAGACAAAAACAGAGTAAATCCTCAAACAGGTCAGCAACAGGTAATCAAACAGGATAAACGCTCAGAAATGTCACCAGTAGCAAAACAAGACTTCACAAAGAATTGAGCGTGAGCGTGGTATAAATAGTCCGAAAGGGAAATCAGAATTCAGGTCATGGTTCCCTCTGGTGGCAATCGGAGGGAGCCACAGAGGCTTGATTCGTGAATTGGGTGTAAGAAATATTTGTAATAATTATATTTATCAAAATTAAACAGACAAATTACCACTCAAATCAAATATGGTGGCCAGCCAATAACTTCAATTCACATTGGTTTTTGCGTGTCTTTTAACTAAATATTGTGTGACAGTTTTTTATGAAACATGGAGACATCTTCAGCAAGAAAGCAAAATCCAAGCATTTTTTATATACTTTCATGTTTTACCTCTGAATTGCTCAATTTGTTTAATGTGAACTTTAGTATTTTTATAAAGCTACCCTTTGCCTACAGCTCTGCACACTATAGACATTTTCTCAACCAACTGTGTGGGGTGCCACCTTTTATTTTCCAACAGGAGTTTTGAAGGAGCTTTCCAATCCTTATATCTTCTTTCCCTGTTCTTAGATATGCTGTGTAATTTATCTGAGCCTTTAATGGGCCTTTAAATTTAAGCTAAAACTCTAGACTTTAGAATGGTAATTAACATCTGTCTCCAGTGAGATTGAAGGTGTTATGTAGAAGTGTCCCTAAATTGCCAATTTTTTGTCAAAATTATGGTAATTTAAGTAATAACACATGCATTAAGTGTTTCTTTGAAATGTTTTACTTTGCTGAGTTCACTTCTCAATACACAGCAGCTAAATTCACGTAGTTTCCAATTAAAGCCCTGTTACACAATGCTGTTTCTGCATTGCTTCATCAACAGGCCAAACAGCAGTACTCTTCACAGCCTTTCTGAGTAATTTAAATGAGAAGAGGATGGATATACTGTAGGTTTAATGACACTTATCCAGTCAAGAACCCCACCATTCAAATTTTCCCAGAATTCACTGCCAATTAAATTGGGATTGCTTATAGAAAATTATGCAGAAGGGGAAGACAGGGACTAGGGTTAGGTATAAGGTTAACATTTGTTAACATTTAAGGTAAACCCTTGGTTTAAAGGACAAAAATTACTGGCCCTCGTCATTATCAAAGTTGCCCATCCCTGCTCTACACACTCTTCACCCACGACTGTGTAGCCTCCCAAAACAACACCAACATCATCAAATTCGCTGATAATACTACAGTCATTGGACTAATAACGGGAGGTGACGAGTCTGCATATAGGAAAGAAGTGGCCGACATAGTGAAGTGGTGTCCATAACAATCTCTCTCTAAATGTCAAAAAAACTAAGGAGATGATTGTTGATCTAAGGAGAAAAAAAGAGCAGCACTCAGCACTGTGCATTGGTGGGACCGAGGTGGAGAGAGTGAGCAGTTTCAGATTCCTGGGTGTTCACATCTCTGATGATCTTACCTGGACCCTTAATATCACAGAGCTGATCAAGAAATCACGCCAGCGGCTGCACTTTCTGAAGAGGCTGAGGAAGTTTGGCTTGTTGAGACAAATCCTCAACAACTTTTAAGGGAGTGCAATCGAGAGCGTCCTCACCATCTCAATTACGGTCTGGTTTGGCTGCTGCACAGTTCAGGACCATAAGGCTCTATAGCGGGTAGTGAGATCTGCCCAGGTCATCACTGGAACTGCCTTACCAGCCCAGGATCATCAAGAGAGCAATCAGTATTATCAAGGACATCAGTCACCCCCAGCACAGCCTTTTCACACTCCTACCATCAGGCAGACACTACAGGAGTGTGAAGGCCAAAACATCAAGACTAAAAACAGCTTTTACCCTCAGGCTGGTGAACGACCGGCGCCCACTATCTCTCCCTCCATCATAACAGACACAGTCCTCTAATCTACCTCACCGGACTTTACACATGCATCTCACCTGCCTACATAGCACTGATCACTTTAAATCCTCCATCACATACACTATAAATATACTGTACATACTGTAAGCATGTTTATATCTCATACTTTTATTTTTTATTGTATATACTATATCTACAAGATTACATCTCAAACACCAGCATATGTCTAAACTGCACATTCACACATATGTATGTACACACTTGCACTAGCACTTCTGCAAATGTGCAATTTGTACTGAGCACTTGTCTTTATGTCTTTTATGTCTTAGGCTGCTAAAGGATCCACAGAGTAAGAATTTCATTGTATAGTGTAACAGAGTGTTTCCTGTACATCTGTACAGTGTTTCCTGTAAAACTCTTGAATCTTGAATCACCACCTGGTGCTTCTCAGACAACGATGCATGGTTGTCATGTGCATTTAATTCTAAAAATAAATAAGGACTATTTTAAAGTCTGTAGTAAAATCCATTTTATGTGGCACTTCCTGTTGCTTGTTGGTGGCGCTGTAACTGTAACTCACACTAGCCACATCATTGATTAGCCCACAACATGACATTGATGTAAATCATTTAATACATGCAGAAGATATGAGACCTAATGTTCTATTTATTGTCATACATTTATTGCTTTGCCAAGGCAACATCGTTCCAGAAATAAAATTCCTTTGTCTTAGCATAATATTTGCCAAATTTGGTAACAATCACATAAGTCCCATAGGAGGAGTATGGATGCCCCAGTTGCTCCTCAAGGTTTGTTTGGTGATGCAGTGAGCTCTGTTGCTCCAAAAGATACCATAAGGGCCAATATGACATCAATGTGACAATCTGTTAAAGAGCTCCTCCCATGGTCAGGCAGCTACAGTGTCAGGTGGTCCTTCCAGCTCCTCTTCTTCTAAATCTTCTGGAATTAAAAAAAAAAAAATCCACATACAATCCAAAATGGCAGACTTTCTGTTGGTCAGAGCTAATTAATGTAATTTTGAAAGTTGTCAAGCTTAATAAGAACAATACATGTACCAAGCTTTGTGACCATTGGTAAAACTAACCCCAATACTTTAAAAAAGGCAATACAGAGCCCCAAATGGCAATATCATTTAAGATATCACAATTCCTTTTAGAACTTTACATGAGCCATGTCTCACAACTCAGCCCACAACAAACATATTTTGCCACATATGTGACACATCAGTATACTGATGTGACTAATATCAGCCAAAATGATATTAATTTAAATTGACAGTTTGTCCATATGAAAAAATAACTCTTGCTTTATTGTCTGCAAAAAATAATAATAATAAATGTATAATAAATGTATTTAATAATTTTAAATTCCTCATACGGGTTACCTCATGCCGTTTAGCGCCATGGTAGGATGTTTTTTTGTGTGATAATCCACAGATTTTGTTTCTTGGAAACCTTACATGATATTGATTAAAGCAAGGCCACTCCACGTTAAAAAAAACTGGAGCAGTTAAACTAAGCTCAAAAATGGACAGAGGAACAGAAGTGTTGATAATCAAATTATCAGAATGAATTTTTGTGAATTAGTATTGCTTCTCTAAATATTGCACTTATATACAGCATATATATTTATACAGTACCATAAAACTAACCTAGTGTGTACTTACCCATATGCCAGTTACACCTGCATAATCCTTTATACACAAAAATAAAATGTAGCATTTACCAGCTAAATGGTATATAATATAGGACCTAATCCGGTGTTTTACAGCAGGCAATAACAGACACAGTTTTCCAGCTGTGGTATTGAAATAAATGGATTACATATTAGTTATGAGTTTAACCTTACTCTTAACTTTAAACTTATCTCGTCATTAGGTTCTCAGGAAACTAGGTTACTTATGCAACCTGAGATTGTCCTTTTTGGGGGAACTCAATGCTGTGTCAGGCATGGTGCTATGGGGAACATTAATGTCCACTATTCCACAGTGAGGAAAGGCCTGCCCATAGATGCTGTAAAACATTGGCTCAAACAACATCAGAACCAGACACAGACTTGTCAACAGGAGGACCTGAGTGCCTGAAGTGGAATTCGAGTTTAAACTGTAAAATCTAATGCATGCGGAAAGGACCAGCCTGCTGTAGCACAAACTTCACTTAGAGATACTCCCCTAGACAAAGCCTTAGGTGATGCTACATCCCTGGTAGAATAGGATCTAATGCCCACTAACTGGACACAGTAGGTGAAAACGTCTCAGGTTACATATGTAACCCTGGTTCCCTGAAGGGAACGAGACGCTGGGCAGTTCTGTGGACATAAGTGTCCAGTGCTCGCACATGATTTAGCTTCTCCTGGTCATGCTCCCTAAAGGGAGGAGGACAAAAGGCCTGAAGCACGACTGGCCATAGTACAGTAGATGGTACTTTAGAGACATAACCCTGTCTCGGATATAAAAAGGCTTTGGCCAAACCGGGCGCAAAGTCTAAAAATGCAGGTGCTACAGAAAGGGCCTGATGGTCACCCACTCTCCTCAGAGAAGTGATGGCCAACAGGAATGCTGTTTTAATTGATAAGAGATGATCAGAAATTTCCTCAATGGGCTCGAAAGATGGAGCACAAAGAGCTTCAAGTACTACAGCCAGGTTCCAAGGTGGGACGCGAGATCGTACCTGGGGTTTCAGCCTCAGTGCACCTCAGAGGAAACATGTAACCCAAGGATGTCTACCTATAGGACATCCACCTAACGAAGTGCAGTAAGCAGAAATAGATGCCACATATAGAGTTGCGCCCCCTCAGGGGCCACACCCACAGCTTCCACAGCCGCCTGAGAAAGAAGGTCTCTCCTGATGGGAATCTCCCATGGAGAACCGTCTAATAGGTCTATTAGATCTGAGAACCATACTCGAGTGGGCCAGAGCGGAGCTACTAGGAGCACAGATGCTGCGTCTTGGCGTATCTTTTCCAGAACTCCCGGAAGCAGAGAAATCAGGGGGAAAGCATACAGACGTAGCCTCTGCCACGTGTGTGCCATAGCATCCAGCCCCAGAGGAGCTGGAAGAACTAGAGAGAACCAGAGGAGACATTGCACAGTCTCGAGTGAGGCGAAGAGGTCCACTTGAACTTGCCCAAATATCTTCCATATCTGATTCACCACATCTGGATGAAGTGTCCACTCTGTCTCGACAGAATGCCTGCTCCCACATTGGAACATCCAGGGATATGAACTGCTTTGAGAGACAGTAGTTTTCCCTGGGACCACAGAAGGATCTGGCGCGCTAATTTGTAAAAAGGAGGGCGTGAACGCAGACCTCCCTGGTGGTTGATACAGGTGACCACTGCAGTGCTGTTGGTGCGTACCAGCACATGGTGGTGTCTTAGGTCTGGGAGAAGATGTCCGAGAGCATGGAACACTGCCAGCATCTCCAGACAGTTGATATGCCAGGACAGCTGGCGACCTCCCCAAAGACCTCGGGCCTCATCCGGTAAGAGATGCATCGGTCGCTAATGTGACACGGCAACAACGATCTCCCAATACCCCGCCAAAGGCAGGCGGTCTTTGACTGAACTGGATTCTGTAGCCTAGTTCTATTGTGTTTAGGACCCATTGCGACACATGCGGCAGTGCTTTCCAGGCTGCCAGATAGTCTTTTAAGGGTACCAGTCTCTCAAAACTGGTCTCTAGTAAGTTCTGAGTGCATTGATCTGAGCCCTGTAAAGAGATTTCTGCAGGAAGAACTCGATCTGACTTGTCTAAAAGGAGTGGCCTCCACACCATGTTTGCTGATTTTGGCAAAAACTGGAGGGAGCCAATTTTTAAGGCTGCTGCACCCTAAAACACCAGAGGTGGCAGGGTTAACAGTTTGGCCTCCAGAGGGCCCTAAGGAGGAACGAGCGATGTCAGTGCTCGTTGCCCCCCAGGTGGGGCTACCTTCTGAGGTCCTGACCGAGGATAGTTAGGACTGCTTCCTCGAAGCCCTCTTAGAGACCAAGACAGTCCTCAGATCCTGTCTTGGTCTACCGGGCTTTGAGGATGAGCCCCGCATAACTCGTACCCTTAAAGGGGGAGAACGGGACGTGACGCTCTGCTTCTGTGCCTGACGGTATGAGGAGCTAGTACATGGCTGGGGCTGTTCCCACCTAACAGCCCTCAGAGAAAGAGCCCAATTGCCCGGGCGGTCTCCTTCGTAGCACGCAAAGAGAGGTCAGCGGTTCTCCTGAGCTCGCTCACACCCTCAAGTGTGAGGCCCTTGCCTTCATCTAACTCTTTTAGCAGGTCAGCCTGATAGGCCTGTAGCAAGCCCATGGTGTGTAGAGATGCACCGGCCTGACCTGCTGCCATGTACCCCCTTCCCATAAGTTCAGAAGTAGTTCTTAATGCTCTGGAGGGCAGGGATGGAGCCTTAAGTGACAATGCCTTAAGGCATGGCGGGGGACAGGTAGCTGGCTAGAGCCTGCTCCACCCAGGGCATCGCCTTATAGCCACGCTCGGTCAGTCCTGCCACATTGCCATATAAATTGGAGGCAGGACTGAATATACAGGCCGAGTATGGCTTCCCCCAGGATCTAGATACCTCAGTATGAAGATCCTGAAAAAAGGGGAGCCTCCTACGTGGAGGTGCAGACTGGCCGCTTAGAAAACGTTTATCTAATAAACTTATATGCAAACCAGTCTGCTGCTTGACGGGCCAACTAATGTTTAATTTTGCCACAGCACAAGTTATAACCTCCACTCAACRCTCTCAACCTCCAGTTCTCCTGTGGAGGAAAGGCGAAGGGATGAGCAATGCGGGCTTCTGAACCCAGAGAGAGAGCGGAGGACCTAGTGGGTGAGGAATGGGATAGGGCAGCGCCTGTCTCAATTCCGTCCATAAGGTCCAACTGTGAACCCCACGACTGCATCCTCCGCTCTGCCTCAACAGAAGCGGGACCAGCACCTCGGGGAACACTAGTGAAGGCTCCCTCCTCGACATGCTTTATAGCTTCCTGGTCGTGACGTCACCCCTCCTGTGACGTATCGCCCCCCTATTGGATGATTTGGCACGTGATTCAGAGCCTATAAACGCTGGAGGCATTCCCATAGCGTTTCGACGCAGCTCGAGTTCCTGAACGGGAACTTTCCTGTGCTGACATCCTACTTCAAGGACAGAAGGCTTGAAGTACCCTGGGTGACCAGCTGCAGTGGGCATCTTGGGTATATAGTTTGGACACGGGTGCAAAATGCTTTTAACAAAGCCTGGGGCAAAATTCAAACTTATCCAAGGCTGACACTAGGGGCTCAAATAGAGCTGAGGATAAACCCCTTCAAACAATAGAAGGTCCATAGAAGGTACCTGCATGTGACAGAAAGGCCTTAGCTATCTGGCACCACACAAAAAAACAAGAAACCAAAGAATGTCTCTTTGAGAACTCTTGGAGAAACTCCAGCAATGAACCAACAGGGCAGTAAATTGGGACAATGTGGTGTGACCCACACCATGACACAAAGAGCTGCCATTTCAGAGCATACAATCTTCTAGTAGATGGAGCTCTGGAACTCAGAATAATCTCTACAACCTCAGCTGAGAGACCAGAAGAGACCCTCAGGGGCCAGCCTCACAGTTTTCAAATCTCTGACCAGGCGTGAAACATTGACCCCCGAGCCTGAGACAGAAGATCACTCTGGAATAGGAGCTCCCAAGGGACTCCTAAGAGGGACATTATGTCTGAGCGCCTGTTGGGGTCTCCAAAGGAGGTCTGGAAGGATCACCTGACACCACAGCTGCCTGACCATGGGAGGAGCTCCTTGAACAGATTGTCAGGTTGCTTTTGGGCCTCATGGTATCTTTCGACAACAAAGCTCACTGCATCACCGAACAGACCCTGAGGAGCAACTGGGGCATCCAATTAAAAGGTGTTATCCCCATCACAGATGCTTGATAGATCCAGCCACAAATTGTCTAGTCACTCAATTTCAATAATGATACTGCATATAGTCTTTGATTTTTGTACAAGTCTGATTTTTGCTCCAGATTATTCATTAAAATCTTTTTATTGAAACTTATTGATGAATTATGTTTTTATATGAATTGTTCACACAGCTTCTACACGCAAATATGTGCACACACTTTTATTGAATAAGAACTACTGACTATGTATTTATGTATGTGACTTTAGAATAGCACTTTAGAATCATGCATGACAACCTTAAAATGTCCGTGTGAGCACATATCACAGCTTCTGTGTGTCTGTCCATTTGTGTGAAAGATTGCGCCTTTATGCATGTGTGTATATCATAAGTGAATAAGTTGATGTTCCACCCTGACTAAACATCTGTTTGATGGTCTGCTCAAGGAATGCATTAAATTTGTTTCTGTCTGTGCACTTTCGGTCTGCACCTTGGAATGAAATCAACTGAGATTCAGGTGATGATTGAAGGTGTCAAGAAGTTAGAAAAGTGAAAGTATGTGTGTCTGTGTAATAGATCTCCATGGCAACAGTCAATGAGCGCTAGTCACATTGATGGAATGGCCTCTGTTGGGTAGATAGGAAAACAGGCAGTGAGGCAGTTACTATAGCGACGCTCTATTGCAGTTGTTCTGCATGTGTCTTGGTGTGTGAGTGTGTGTTTGTGTCTTGAGAAAAAAAGAGTTTATTGATGTTTAAGGAGACCTTTATTTCCAGCATTAATAAAACCTTTAAAAGACAACCTTAAAACTCAAAAATTCAACCATCATTCTCAACGTATGTAATACTATCTAGAGTGTGACTCATATTTTTCTTTTATAAAGCTGTAACTTATACAACAGTTTCTTATTCCTCATTTTGACTTCTCAGATATCCGTGACCGCAGGAAGAAACCCGTCATGTTGTTCATTCATGGTGGATCCTACATGGAAGGCACTGGGAACATGTTTGATGCCAGTGTGCTTGCGGCGTACAGCAACGTCATTGTAGTCACCATAAACTACAGACTGGGAGTTCTGGGTAAGTCCACTTCAATTCAATCTTCAGGAATTCTTCATGCAGGTTTAAAATCAGCACCATACTGTTTGGGCACAGAAGCTGGTCTGTACAGAATATCTGTGAATGTTGGTCCATGCTTAGAAGGACTTAAGAGAGCTGAGGCCACTACACAATAGTGGTTTGGTCAAAATCTGGTCAAGTTAACTTTTTTTAAAGAAAATCCTGTAATTGTTCTTTGTTATTCTGTTTAAACACCAACATTTAAAATGTTTCTGAATCACGTCCACCTGTCATAAATGCACCATTAAAGTATCATAAAAGTATTCCATTTGATTATGTAATGTAACTCTTCTGAAGCCATACAGTAACTTGTATTAGTCATTATTTACTAATAATCTTGCCATTACTTGATGCTTGCCTCCATCTCACGTTTACATCCAGCAAATAGCTGGATGGAGGCAAGCATCAAGCATCATTCCTTGATGCTTGCCTCCATCTCACGTTTACATCCAGCAAATAGCTGGCAAATAGCACCACTAGATTACAGGCTACAGGTCAGTTTTTTTTCTGAATGGTCATTTTATATAAAATGTCTCTCAAAGAGAATCCATAATCCAGAATATGATTACAATGTCTCTTTAAGGGAGCTGCTGTTGTCATTAAACAATGTTTTTTTATTAGCACTGCACAGCAAAATAATTTTTATAATTTGGGATTTTAATTGAGTGTTTAATTAATTTTAATTGAGTGTGATATACAGGTGCTGGTCATATAATTAGAATATCATCAAAAAGTTGATTTATTTCACTAATTCCATTCAAAAAGTGAAACTTGTATAATGTATACATTTATTCCACACAGACTGATATATTTCAAGTGTTTATTTCTTTTAATTTTGATGATTATAACTGACAACTAATGAAAATCCCAAATTCAGTATCTATTCAGTATCCAATATTCAGTATCAGCTAATTAACTCAAAACACCTGCAAAGGCCTTTAAATGGTCTCTCAGTCTAGTTCTGTAGGCTACACAATCATGGGGAAGACTGCTGATTTGACAGTTGTCCAAAAGATGACCATTGACACCTTGCACAAGGAGGGCAAGACACATAAGGTCATTGCAAAAGAGCCTGGCTGTTCACAGAGCTATGTGTCCAAGCACATTAATAGAGAGGCGAAGGGAAGGAAAAGATGTGGTAGAAAAAAGTGTACAAGCAATAGGGATAACCGCACCCTGGAGAGGATTGTGAAACAAAACCCATTCAAAAATGTGGGGGAGATTCAGAAAGTGTGGACTGCAGCTGGAGTCATTGCTGCAAGAACCACTATGCACAGATGTATGCAAGACATGGGTTTCAGCTGTCGCATTCCTTGTGTCAAGCCACTCTTGAACAACAGACAGCGTCAGAAGCCTCTCGCCTGGGCCAAAGACAAAAAGGACTGGACTGCTGCTGAGTGGTCCAAAGTTATGTTCTCTGATAAAAGTAAATTTTGCATTTCCTTTGGAAATCAGGGTCCCAGAGTCTGGGGGAAGAGAGGAGAGGCACAGAATCCACGTTGCTTGAGGTCCAGTGTAAAGTTTCCACAGTCAGTGATGGTTTGGGGTGCCATGTCATCTGCTGGTGTTGGTCCACTGTGTTTTCTGAGGTCCAAGGTCAACGCAGCCGTATACCAGAAAGTTTTAGAGAACTTCATGCTTCTTGCTGCTGACCAACTTAATGGAGATGCAGATTTCATTTTCCAACAGGACTTGGCACCTGCACACAGTGCCAAAGCTACCAGTACCTGGTTTAAGGACCATGGTATCCCTGTTTTTAATTGGCCAGCAAACTCACCTGACCTTAACCCCAAAGAAAATTTATGGGGTATTGTGAAGAGGAAGATGACCTCACAATGCAGAACAATGCAGAAGAGCTGAAGGCCACTATCAAAGCAACCTGGGCTCTCATAACACCTGAGCAGTGCCACAGACTAATCGACTCCATGCCACGCCGCATTGCTCAAGCAATAATTTGTTATTCAGGCAAAAGGAGCCCCAACTAAGTACTGAGTGCTTTACATGCTCATACTTTTCATGTTCATACTTTTCAGTTGGCCAAGATTTCTAAAAATCCTTTCTTTGTATTGGTCTTTAGTAATATTCTAATTTCCTGAGATACTGAATTTGAGAATTTTCATTAGTTGTCAGTTATAATCATCAAAATTAAAAGAAAGAAACATTTGAAATATATTAGTCTGTGTGTAATAAATGAATATAATATACAAGTTTCACTTTTTGAATCGAATTAGTGAAATAAATAAACTTTTTGATGATATTCTAATTATATGACCAGCACCTGTATTTATGCATATCAGATTTAGCTCTGACGGTTTTATTGGGCCAAGGCAGTTAGAAATATGTTTCTCACTTTAACTGCAGTGCTGTCCAGAGCAGAGGTAAAGCGTCCTTTAGATTTGTGCTTATTATAAAAAAGGAAAAGGGAAAAAAATTACACATTCAAAGTATTAATGCTAAACTGCAGAATACTCTGAGCCGCTTCGGGTTTGTAATATCTTGTAATAAATAACATACACAGAAGCACTACTTGAGGGATGCATGTTGACTCAGTTATAGGGCCCTGGGTATGTGGCTTTAATGTTTTGAAGTTCTTAGGCATTTTAGGACATGATGTGTTTGGCTCAGAGGCTTAGAGATGTCAGCCTCTCAGTTCTGTTCTTTCTCCCATGCAGAATAGGGCACTTATGTTTGTTTGTCTCTTTGTCTTTTTTATACTGTTGATTTAAGACTAGCGGGCTCTTTTACTCTGGATATAATGCACTTTGAAAAGAGTGTGTATATAGTGTTTGGACCAAATGTCTCCACAAGGATAGTAAACCTGTAAAAATGCAGAAACATTTGTGTAAAGGATTATTTTGGGGTGTAGCTGCGGGAATGGAACATCCTCATTGGCTCATCAGTCATTGGCTCAGTAAATGTTATAAAAAGACAAACATGGGTAAATTAAAGATGAAAACATATCTCTGGTGTGATGAGGTGAAGACAGTTTATTTAAATCAAAACATAAAAATGTCACACCTTCATGGGCTAGAAAATATAATGTGATGTCCTTGTCGAATCTGGGGAAATGAAGGACATGTTGATGGTCATAATTGGACCTCAACGACACCTGGTACACGCAAGTCGCTACAAAATACAATACTGCATTAATAGCTATGATGGGGCATGATTAACATTATATTCCATCATGCACTGCCAGCAGTGTACTGTGGCCACGCCCCTCGTCAGCTTCTATCATGGGCTGGATATAGGCCAACAAGCAGCAACACTATAATAATTTAAGGAAGTGCAGAACCTCCATCATATGACATGAGAATGAGGAATGTGACTCAAACTATAATTTAGATTAACGATCGGGCTGAACACAATTTGTCACAGAAAGCACACTTTGCTCATTAGAAAATTATGAATATAATTTGGTCAACCAATCCAACTGTAATTCATCAACTTTTTCTCTGTTAACATTTATTAATTTAGCAGATGCTTTTCTCCAAAGAGAATAACAGGTTTAATAATAAGAATAATATGTTAATGTAAAGTTCATGCTTTGTAAAGTTCATATAGTCATTTTATTACTTTTGACATGCATCAGAACGTCTTATTGATGTCTAACTTTTATTTATGTGTGAATTTCTGCATGTGTGTGTGCTGGCCAGCCTTGGATCCACATTATTTAAACTACAATCATTCATTCTTTGTCTATATTACCACCATTTCATGCACAAATACACAGTGAGAAGTGATAAGAAGTGTCTGTCTGGCTGAGAGTGAAAATGATGCCATGACCTCAACCATCACACAGCTGTACCTTCAGCTCTGAAAAAGAATATATATTTTCTTCTGCCTTTTACTCCTGTTGTTTGCTTTCTCTCAGTGACTTCATCTGTATCGCTGTCTTTCCTTTTTAGCTGTATCTTTTATTTCTAATTTTCTTTCTCTCTTTCATTATAGACATTATTAAATATGTGATGGCAGAATCAGAAATCATTTTGAGATAGTCATTTGAAAAAAGTAGCTTGCTATTTAAAAAAAAGAGGACATGTTATACCAGCGGTGGCAAGGTAGAGACCCTGATAGTCCATGGGGGTTTTGTTTATGTGTGTATGTGTGTCCTCAACAAGGTTGAGGGAAATATTAAAATGTGAACAAAGAGCCAAACTCCAAATCCTGACTATTCAGACAGTTTCCATAGTAACCTAAGGTAGAGCAGATAAGCTGAGGCCCCTTCACTCCAAGAGTGTGAGTGAGAGAGGAAGAGACAGAAAAAGCAGGAAAGAAAGGAAGGAAACAGAGATAGAAAGATGACATTAATAAGTGGTCTGGTGTTAAAGCAGTGAGTGGAACTACTGCTAGCACTGCCACACACAAACACAATAGCTTTTCATTTCTCCTGCACATCTGTTTCCTCCATTTATTTGGCTTTTTATTTTCTTTTTTCCTCTAATCATGAATTTTCTTTCTCTCTCCTCTCTCTTTTTCCTCATTATCTATTACTTTGTTTCCAGCTTCTTGAGCAAGATTTTAAAAATAAAAAATGAACAGTTCTAATCAGTTACAATTTTTTGTTAATTAACAGTCATTTATTCACTCTTGCATCTTTCAAAACTGGTCTGGCTTTCTTCTTCAACATTATTCATGTGAAATGTCTGTACAATTTCTGTACAATGAAAGTGAACTGTAACCATGGCTGTCAATATTTTAGTGTTGACTTAAAATGTCAACCTGCCCTTCTTTGCGTTATTATTTGGTTGGTGTTGATTTGTTTGGTGTCCTTTAGTGCTTGATAGTCTCTTTCCATTTTATCATATTTAGAGAAGCTCAGAGATTTTTCCTAAACATCTGTTTAAGAAAGCAACCTATACATGTGCCAAGCAGCATTAGTGTGAATCGTCATGTCAAACTATCCCTTTAATGCCACCTATAAGTGTATTACACATTTCTAAAACTTTCTAAAAACTTATAGCCTTATTATAGTTATAATATACATACTATGTGTGTTAAAATGCTGACAGACAGGAGAGAATTCCCTCTTACTTGAGAAACTTTGCTTTGAAAAGCTGACATAACTTTTGTGCTTATAGTGCAAGCCTGTGCTTGAAGTTTTCTACCTGACAGGTGCTTTAACCTTTGGGAATTACATTTTCGGATTGTATGTGGGTACAGGAGGAGACACAGGCCATGTGTGTCAGCTATCTCAGTGTTTGACTGATTGGTTGCATTAAGCTTTCTCCATCTTTATATTAGGATTTTGTACACTGTACAAACTGTTCTTCAGTTTGTCAGTGACATTGATAACGGCTGTTGGGCTAATTTGCATATGAGGAAAATGGGTTGGAAGATGAGACGACAGGTGTGACTTGATTGGTCCTCGGTGATTGACAGCTAAAGGCCAACCCCGTTTAACAAAAAGTACCAGGATTTAGGGTTAAAAATTAGAAAAAAAGGGTTTTCTGAGCTTTTGAAATAGATAAAACCAACAGAGTTGGGATTTTGTTATTAAAATAACTTAGATGCAAAACTTTGCAAAAATCTGTTTTATTAGTGTCTTGATTATATAGAATCATTATCATTAAATTTAGCCTTAGCTGATTTTATAGTTGTTTTATAAAATATTGTTTATAGACTGTTCACAGACTTGCATTGTACTCAAATACAAACAAAAATAACATGTAAAACAAATTGCAAAAAGACAGTCTGTTGAGACTAAAGGTTTAATAATGTAAATACAGGTTTACTTTTAAAGGTTTCATTGAAATTGTAAGGAAAAGGTAAAAAGTGTGATTTGTTCCTTCCTTGCAAATTTCTTTATGACCTTGTGCCTCTGTATCTGCCATCTCTCTCCTCTGTAAGGTTGTAACTGTGGTTAGCTCCTGCCTCACCTTTAGCACCCAATTTCCTAGCATGCAAATTGGGTTAAAAAGGAGCTCCACAAAGCTGAAATTCCTGCAGGTTAAACACGTGCACGTGCATATGGTAAATAGCATATGATTAGAGAGAAAGTGATTTCAGATAGCAATTTGGGGTAATCGCTTTGCAGATGCCATATTGCATGTGCATAAGCATATGCTGCTTTTTCGTGTGCCCTAGTGCACATGCCTTTCATTTGGTGCAAAATTCTATGTTCACAAGCTGCTCATGTTAATGAACTCATTAACCAATTAACTGATTCATTCTGGGGAAACAGCCCATTTCCTGTCAGCTTATTTTTACATTGGTCTGTAAGCCTCAGGGGAAGGTGATATCTCTACCAGTCCTTTTATTGCAGTCCTATCTTCCATTGAGTGTTTAATGAACCTCCCACACTCTTCTGAGCAAAGACAAAGACCTCCAGCACTGTTATCAGTACTTGTTTATTCTTGCAATGCTTTTGCACAGGAATTAAAAAAAGCAAATAAGTTTATTCTCAACCTGCTCTGCTTTGATTTGCCTTTTTGTTCAGAGATAGCAAGTCTTAATTGGTAAAGTAGTGATTGGAAGGTCAGAATTCACCATGAGCAGCCAGTATAAAATAGCATGTAGTGTTGTTGAGATATAATTATCTTATTAATAGGATGTTAATAGGATGACAGGCAGATTGTTTTTGTCTAGTTTAGTTTGGAAAGATGTATCATAGTTTAGTTGCATTTTTGTTGTGCAGTGCTTTCATTTTTGAAGTCAACATACTAATCTGCTTCTCATGTTTTGCGCAGTCTGTTGACTGTTAGACAGTGGACCATCAGTATAAGTTTAGTCCAACTTAAAAAATAAAGGTCCACTAAAACAGCAAAAGGCCATGACGGACATGTAAAGTGACCAATTTAAGTTGGACAAATAGAACTATTGGCAGGTAAATCTAAGAATCAATGACAACCTAAAAATACCTCAATAAAGTAATTCAAGTTTACATTAATAATTCCCTTAGCAGCTGTTTTTAACTTAAATAGTTGTGCAGTATAAGTTTGGTCCAATTTGAAAGCTATTAAGGTCCCCAACTGACTGACATGTAAAGGGACCAACTTAACGACGGCCAACGATGCAGCTCGAGTTCCTAAAAGGGAACGTCTCAGGGTATGTATGTAACCCAGGTTCCCTGAAGGAAACGAGACGCTGCGTCGAAATGCAATGGGAACGCTTTTAGCTTTTATGCACTCTGAAACACCTGTCTAATCATTCAATTACGGGGTGATTGATCACGGACGGCGTGAATTACGACCAGTAAGCTTTAAAAGCATGTGCGCAACGCAACTCGCGTTAGCTTTGAGTATGAATGAAGCGAGCGCAGGCAGGGGCACCGGAGGTATGGCTGGAGACGCAGCATCTCGTTCCCTTCAGCCTTCCTTGACTCTCGTGACTGCCATGAGGATCGAATCTACTCAAGCAGGAGACAGATGTGCCTGCATCGTGGTCGAATCCCAAATTACACCCAGATAAGTGGTTCTCTATGCTGGAGAAAGCACACTTTTCTCTGTGTTTAGTCTGAACCCCAACCACCTTATGTGGTTGAAAGCACACCTCAGGTACTTCCTGTGTTGAGGAAGGATGGGAATATGAAAATAGGCATCCTTCAGATCTATCGTGACAAACCAGTCCTCGGACCTGATTTGAGACACAACCTGTTTTACAGTGAGCATCTTGAACTTCAGTCTCATGACTGGGCAGTTCAAAAGATGCAGATCTAGAATAGGACGCAGTCCTCCACCCTTTTTGGGAACAATGAAGTAGCGGCTGTAAAGCCCTGACTCCTTCTGCTGAGGGGGGACCACCTCGATGGCCTCCTTCCTCAGGAGGGTCTCTACTTCTTGCTCTATTACCAGAGCCTGCGCTGAATCCACCAAAGTGGGAAGAACCCCGCCAAAAGTAGGCAGATGGCAATCGAACTGAATTCTGTAACCTAGTTCTAGTGTGCACAGGACCCACTGAGACACATGTGGCAGTGCTTTCCAGGCTGCCAGATGGTCTTTTAAGGGAACCAGTCTCTCGAGACCGGCCTTTGGTAGTTTTTGAGAGACTAGGCCGGAGCCCTGTAGGGAAACCCCGCAGGAAGCCTCCGGCCTATCTGCTCTCCTATTAGTGGTGGCGGCCTCCCCATGTTTGCTGAAGGTGGCAAGCAATGAGGGGCACCACTGTTTGAGGCGACTGCAACCTGAAGCACCATAGGTGGCAGGGTTAACAGCTCGACCCCCAGAGGGCACTGAGGAGTTGCGAGCATCATAGGATGTGATGTAGGTCGCAGCTCCCCAGATGGGGCTGCCCCCTGTGGTCCTGACCCCGCACCATCAGGACCTCTTGGTCGAAGCCCTTCTGGAAACCAAAACGGTCCTCAGATCCTGCTTTGGTTTCCCGGACTTTGACCGGGAGCGCCGTGTCAACCGTACCCTGATAGGGGGGGAACAGGACGCAACGCTCTCTTTTGGGTGTCCCAGTGAGAGGAGCTTGTACATGGCCTCGACTGCTCCGTCCAGCAGCCGAGAGAGAGTGAGAGCGGCAAGGGAGAAATCGCTGAAACGCCTGTGACTGCTTGTGAGCCTCCTGAAACCCCTAGTCTTTTTTTTCTTTCACCTTTGGCATGCTAACTTAAATGCTTCCCTAGACTTCACAGAAAGACAAACAATAGACAAACAATGTAACACAGAGCACTTCGCTGAATGAATGAAGCTAACCCGAGTTACGTTGCGCACATGCTTTCAAAGCTTACTGGTCGTAATTCACCCCGTACGTGATCAATCACCCCATAATTGAATGATTAGACAGGTGTTTCAGAGTGCATAAAAGCTAGAAGCGTTCCC
Organism: Ambastaia sidthimunki; assembly: GCA_036877625.1. Taxonomy (NCBI): domain Eukaryota; kingdom Metazoa; phylum Chordata; class Actinopteri; order Cypriniformes; family Botiidae; genus Ambastaia; species Ambastaia sidthimunki. The sequence continues at coordinate 44,710 of JAZGTK010000704.1, forward strand.
ATAGCGTTTCAACGCAGCTCGAGTTCCTAAAAGGGAACCTGTGTACCCTGACAGATGGGCATTTTTTGCAAGTGCTTGCAAGCGCTTTGTTCTCTAAATTCATCAGACAGTACGTTAGCAGACTGTGGCGTCTGTAGGTGGCTTAAACTATAACGGGAAGCCTAACTATAACTATAAGCCTAAGTATGTATAGTCTAAATATGTGTAATTTCTGCAAAAGCACTGCAAAACACAATGGCTGTGTTTGAATGGTTATAGAATCTACTAAATTCTTGTACACCACTTAATTCCTGGCATTCTTTAAAAGGATAGTTCACCCTAAAATTAAAATTCTGTCATTTCCAATGAGGACACTTTGCTCCCTCTCTCTTTAATTTAGATGGGAGGCAGGCAGCTGCAGCTCGCCATTTTGGGTTTCACAGTAAAGGCGAACAAAGTGAAAGTGGAAAAAAGTGAAAGTGACATGTTTTTGTATGGTAACCCATACCCAAAATGTGACCTCTGCAATTAACCCATCACTGGTGAGGAGTGAACACACACTGCAAGTCATGAATACATGAATACATTAGTACACCAATATCGAGTGCCCTGTTGCCTTGTACCTTCACAAAGTGCGTGGATGCAGCTCTGGCGTCTCTGAGATTCCTGGGCAACTGCATATTAAATTTATGTAGATGACTGGCTATTCATGGACATTTCCTAATAGTTAGCTACACAACATCAAGATGTTGTGTTAGATCACATGAGGTGCTTAGGGCTGAGACTCAACTCCAAGAAGAGAATGCTTTCTCTTGTCCAGAGAACTACTTTTCTAAGGGCAATTTGGGACCCCACTACGATGCGGGCAAAACTGTGGAGTCCTGCACATGTGGAGTCGATTCTTGCTTCTGTGGGCAGTGTTTGGCTAGGCCAGCACCTAACAGTCCTCTATGTCCAGAGGCTGTTAGGACTCATTTTGGCAGCAGTCAATGTGATTCCATTAGTTCTGCTGTACACTGCTGGCTAAAGAGGAAAAGGTTTCCTCCAAAAATCCACCCAATAATGATGGTAAGAGTAACATGCCGTGGCCTTGGTACCCTTTCCATGTGGCTCTGACCCCGGTTTCAAATGCATCATGGCGCCCCCCAAGGCAGACGTGTTTGCTCGTTCTCCACTCGAATGCCGTTTTTTTCTTCTTTTTTGTTTGTTTCTTGTTTTCTCTGCAGTGCACGAACGCACTGCTTACATACAACAGACAGGCATTGCTGGACATCGCCAATTCGGCCAACTATTTTGAATTCACCGGTTTTATACCCCTGGAATTACAACTTATTGTTCGCTCTCGCAACCAAGCCTCGAAGCACCGAGCTTGAGCGAGAAAGCTGACCCGAGGAGAGTGCTCCGGAGACAGCGACACAAGGGAGGCAAAAGGGGAGGGCTTCATGCTAAGCTAAAGGCTCGCGCTAATAGAACACCACTACCCAGCCTCTTGCTAGCTAATGTGCGGTCCCTAGAAAACAAACTGGATGAACTGAGAGCAAGGATCACATCACAATGGGAAGTAAGAGAATACTGCACACTGATTTTTATTGAAACGTGGCTCTCTGAGAAAGTACCGGAATCCCTTCTTCAGCTACAGTCTTACTCCGTACACCGAGGAGACCGGACCGCAGCCTCCGGTAAGGCTAAAGGGGGAGTTGTGTGTGTGTTTATCAACAACTCGTGGTGTGGAGACATACATATATCTTATAAACATACTGTTTATAAGCACTGCTCACTGAGTTTTTATTGCTGAAATGCTGTCCCTATTATCTACCAAGGGAATTCACTGCTGTGTTTATAGCCGCTATTTACATCCCTCCGCGAGCCAACTCAACAGCCACACTCTGCAAGCTTCACGACGTTTTCAGCGCGCTGGAGATGGCTCACCCTGATGCTGTTTTTATCGCTGTTAGCGACTTTAATCAATGCAATTTACGGACAGTAATTCCCAAATATTACCAACATGTGAACATCCCCACTCGCAACTATAGCACATTGGACAATGTTTACAGCAACATATGTGGTGCGTATAGGGCTGCACCCCGCCCCCACTTCGGTCAGTCAGACCACATCTCTTTGTTCTTGTACCCAGCCTACAGACCCTGTCACCAAACATATTAAGCTCTGGACCCCACAGACTGAGGGCATCTTGCAGGACTGTTTTGCCCTGACAGACTGGGATGTGTTCAAAACTGCAGCCACTCTAGAGAACTCTTCTGTTTGCATATAAGACTATGCTGTGTACATTAGCACTTGTGTTGATAACATAGTACCCACCATACAAGTCAGGAAGTTCCCCAATCAGAAACCCTGGATTAACATTCAGGTACGCCACATGCCGCGTGCTTCTGCATTTACAACAGGCAGTGAGACAGAGTACAAGGCTGCAAAGTACGAACTGAAAAAAGATATTACAGCGGCTAAAAGGCAGTACAAAGAGAAGCTGGACAGTTTCTACTCTACTGCCGATGCCGGAAGGATGTGGCAGGGCCTGCAGCACATCACCGACTATAAGACTACCATGAACACTACTACCAGCCCCTCAGACAGCCTGCCGGATGACCTCAACACCTTCTACACCTGCTTCGAGACCTCCAGCGTTGACACAGAGAGGAGCCTGTCTGAACGACTACAGACCAGTAGCACTTACTCCAATCATCAGAGAGTGGTGCTGACCCACATCCAGAGCAGTATGCCAGATACTTTGGACCCCCTGCAGTATGCATACCGGACCAACAGGTCCACATCAGACACCATTGCTGCTGCCCTCCATATTTCACTCTCTCATCTGGAAGATAAGGACACCTACATCAGGATGCTCTTCATCGACTACAGTTCTGCCTTCAACACGGTCATCCCCCATAAACTCCACAAACTGTTTACACTTGGACTACACCCCTCACTCTGTGACTGGCTTCTAGATTTCCTGACTGGCAGACCGCAGTCTGTAAGGATTGAAAATAAAACCTCAAAAACAATCTTAACAAACGTTGGCACCCCACAGGGGTGTGTTCTCAGTCCCATCCTCTACACACTGTTCACACATGACTGTGTCGCCTCCCACAAGGACAATATCATTGTGAAGTTCGCTGACGACACCACAGTGATAGGACGGATTACTGGCGGAGATGAAGCAGTCTACAGGAGGGAGGTGACCAGTCTTGTGACATGGTGTGAGGACAACAATCTCACCCTCAACATGGACAAGACACAGGAGATGATAGTGGACATGAAGAAAAAGAGGAGAACCCACCAGCCACTATTTATCCGAGAGCTTAAAGTGGAGAGGGTGAGCAGCTTTAAATATTAGGGGGTCCACATCAGCGAGGACCTCACCTAGACACTCAACACTACCCAGCTGGTTAGGAAAGCACAACAGCAGCTGTACTTATTACAGAGGCTGAGGAAGTTTGGCATGTCACCTCAGATCCTCAACAACTTCTACAGCTGTGTTGTTGAGAGCATTTTGACCAGCTGCATATCTGTGTGGTACGGCAGCACTACACAGAGGGATCGCAAACGTCTGCAGAGAGTGGTGAAGACTGCTGAGAAGATCACCAGGACTCCACTACCCTCTCTACAGACTATTTACCACCGCAGAGCCCACAGGAGAGCTGTCTCCATCCTTAAGGACCCAACCCACCCACAATATGGACTGTTTACACTCCTGCCTCAGGACGGAGGTACAGGAGTGTAAAGTGCAGGACTTCCAGATTAAGGAACTCCTATTCCCCTCGGCTATTAGACTTTTAAATGGGTAGCCATTGGACACAGACTTGTCTCCCTTGCAGCTATTGCCATTTACACATTTTCATGTTACTGCCATTTTTTTTTTCATGCACATTTTTCAGTTTCTCTTACTGCTGCTACCCAATATATTGCTGCTATATATCTACTGCACTGTTGTTTTTGTATTGTATTGTATTGTATTGTTAATATCTACATATGTTTATAGTCCACACTTTATTATATAGTCTAAACTTTATTATACACTGCACATACAGTGTTCCCATCCTTCTTGGGAACACTGCACTATAGGTTATTTTCTGACCTGAAACCAGCTACAGTGCTACTTTTAATTTATTATGTATCAATAGCAAGAAAAGCTGATCCAGTATTACTATGTTTATTGTGTTAATTTACAGATTGCTTGGGCTGATCAAAGGTAATTTATAGAAACTGAGAATCTAAAAGATTCAAATGTGTAACCTCTCAGATTTGACACTTTAATAGCTAGAGATATGGAGATTCCTTTCTGTGTGAGCCCAATTAGGGCACTCTTGCAAGCTGACAGTTTGTTTGCAATCCCAGGTATGGATGAGTCTTCCACAGCATCTTCTCATTCAGCATTTCTCTGGCTTCACGTTCAGATTTGCTTTTGTTTAATCTTTCCGCATTTGAACCAAACTTATGTGGCACCCAGAATTAGCAACAAGCATATTGGGCTTAAGATACATTGTACTGGAATGGAAGGTAAAATTACTGGGTCGTGTCTCATTTGGTGTATTTATTAACTGTCCAGCACCATGCAAGATGGAAGTTATGTAGCCTCACCTCATATTTCCCCTCTTTCTTTCTTGCTTTCTCTCTTACTCACTTATTGTGTACCTTTATGTACTTGCACACAATTGTTATGTCTGTCATTCTGAAATCTGCACACCTCTTCATTGTATTAAGCATGTTGCTTTGTTGTGCAGCATTTGCTGTCTAGCATACATGTTAAATATGTATAAATTAATTAGATGTATAGTTCAATATGGAGCTTTAAGCTGGCACCCAGCACTTCATTTCAAAGTCAAACTGGGAACAGCCACACTAATGGTGTCATTTTATAGGACCTGAATCTGAACAGATAATGCTGACCGGCACAGACAGAATTGCATTGTATGTGTGTGATTAAATTGAAAAAGGGTGCATTATCCATAGTGCCCAAATATGTAGTTCCAGGGGCTATATCATACATATTGTATAATGTTGAATTATTTAATAGAGGGCCATTGTTGTCATATCAACCTTGTTACTGTAGCAATGTGTTTTAGTTGTTCAATAAGAAACAGGCTGCAGTGTTTTGTAGTACTTTTAGCAGCTTAAACTGGCCAAGTGCTGCTCACTTAGACAGAAAGAGTCGTCTGACTGACACATAAAGTAAAGCATAAATAAACAGGTCACAGCTTTTACAGTAGAGGAAGGGTTATCACAATAATATTCCAGCGTGGAAGAAACGTTTTACAGAAAATAAAAGGTTAAATTAGGAAAAATATGCAGATACCACAAGCATTAAAGGGGTCATATTGAAAACAACATTTATTTTTAATATTTCATTATTAGATCATTATTTTGTGCATTGAATGTAATGGAATATGATTTGAGGTTTATATAGCACCCCTATCCCCAGTTTTTTTTTATTTTTATGAAACCCATACTTAAAAAACATCCTTCTTCATCGACAGCAATTCAAAAATAGCACTGTATATTGACAAACTGCTTATTTATTTTCCAAGCAACATATAAATATGTTATTATTTTATTGAAGGGATCTTAAAAGCACGAAATGGTGTTTACCTAAGATACCTGCTAAATAGACTGTCTGCTGCCTACAGACCAGTTGACAGACAAGTTGAAGTTTGAAGCTGCTGCCACAGCACAGGACAGCTGGTTAATTAACAGTTCACTCAGTTTTAATTGATGACACTCATATTACCTATGCTTTATTAAAGATGGTAATCAAGAAATTAGATTTCTAGGCAAGAGATTAATCTCTAATGAATACCTCACAGGATATTTGCTCAAGATCAGCATCTGAGCAGATTTCATGACAGGGGCAAAACATATTGACCATAGAGCAAAGTGCCAATGTAATCTCTGCCACTCTGTCCTGCTGACAGGTCCAGGCCTGTGGCTATTACAATAGTCTGTTAGAATACATGCACAAAATTTCTCTCTCTGTCTCTCACTAGGAAATTCTTGTATTTACGCTCCATTCACTTCCATGCCGCTGCTTCAACTAAAACACATTTTTCACACTTTCACTAGTTTTGTTTAATCTCTTTACTAATAATATCTAACAATGAATATACATGCAGAACATCACAGGTTCTGAACTGTTATATGTCTGAACATCATATCTTGTGTATTTTATGTATTATCTTATGTATAAGATAATAGCTAGCTTCATAGCTAGCTTTTTAATGACCTTAACACTTTTAATACTTTTTAACATACTGTAATTTGATTATGACGTGATATCTGCAAATGTAATTTGTAAAATGTAAATGTAAAATGCTTAGACTGTCATACATTTAAAATGTATTTTAAAAATCTATCAGGGCCTTTTAACACAAGTTGACCACAGAACAAAAGTGCCTGTGTTTGAAGAACCACCCCATTCATCAATAACTCTCTATTTTTTCTATTTAGACAGTTTTCTAACATCTCTGTGGCACCTCTCTCACACCTCTGACAGTCAGCTCTGGGCTGAACACTTGCTGTTTAGTTGAATACCATGAGAATGGTATTCAAATACTTTTTAAATTCTGTAACTTTTAAAAAATGTTTCACTGAAAAAAAAGTAACATTTTTTGTTATTTAATTTAGGATGTTTGCCAACTTTTAATATATAACATTGAAACAACTTTTTAATAATGTTACTGTGATAATGTTTTTGATAAATGTTTTTAAATGCAAGAATGTTTTAATATTGTTACTGCAATAATAACAATATCTAATAATAATATCTAAGGTCATAATCCAAAAACAGGCCCAGAGTTGAAACACAGGTAACGTCTCAGGTTACTCATGTAACCCTGGTTCCCTGAAGGGAACAAGATGCTGTGTCAAAACGCTATGGGAACGCCTCCAGCTTTTATGGACTCTGAATCACGTGTACACAGAGAGCCTCCAATACTACAGCCAGGTTCCAAGGAGGGACACGAGATCGTACTCTGGGCCTCAGCCTCAGTGCACCACGGAGGAAACGTGTAACAAAGAGATGTCTGCTCACTGAGCAGCCACCTATAGAAGCATGGTAAGCTGAAAGTGCCGCCACATAGACCTTCAAGGTGGAGTGAGCCGATCCAGCAGAGAGGCGTGCCTGCAAGAACTCCAGCACTGTACCAACTGGGCAGTTAACTGGGTCAAGCTGGCGCTCTCTGCACCACAAAGTGAAGACCCTCCACTTCAAGGCATACAGTTTCCTCGCAGAGGGAGCTCTGGATTGCAAGATGGTCTCAGCAACCTCAGTTGAGAGACCAGCATGAGTTGTGCCCCCTCAGGGGCCACACCCACAGGTTCCATAGCTCTGGGCAGGGGTGCATGATGGCGCCTCCTGCCTGAGATAGGAGGTCCCCCCTCAAGGGGATCCTCCAAGGAGAGCCGTCCAGGAGAGAAACGAGATCCGAGAACCACACTCGGCTACTAGGAGCACAGATACTGCATCCTGGCGTATTCTTTCCAGAACTCCTGGGAGCAGAGCAATCGGGGAAAAAGTGTACAGACGAAGCCTCGGCCAGGTCTGTACCATAGCGTCCAGTCCTAGGGGAGCTGGATGAGCTAAAGAGAACCAGAGGGGAAATTGCGCTGTCTCTTGAGAGGTAAAGAGGTCCACTTGGGCTTGCCCAAAAATCCTCCAAATCTGTTCCACCACATCAGGGTGAAGCATCCATTCCTCGGGCCTTGGCCGCTGCCTCAGCAGGATGTTTGCTCCCACATTGCATCACCCAGGGATGTAAGCTGCTCTCAACGAGTAAGCCTAGCAGCTGCTGAAACTGCCTTAGTGAGTGACTGTCCCTCTTTGACTCTTGTGACTGCAGTGAGGATAGAATCTACTCAAGCGGGAGACAAACGTACCTGCATCATGATCGAATCCCACACGACACTGAGATGTGAGAGGTGGTTCTCTGTAAGGGAGAAAGCACACTCTTCTCGGTGTTTAGTCTGAACCCCAGCTCTTTCATATGGGCGAGAATGACATCTTGATGCCAGACCACCACTTGCTCCGAAGGAGCCAAAATCAACCAATCGTCGATGTAATTTAGTATGCGGATGCCCTGGTATCGCAGAGGAGCCAGGGCTGTATCCACACACTTGGTGAAAGTGCGGGGTGAGAGAGCGAGGCCAAAAGGAAGTACTCGATATTGGTAAGCTTTGCCTCTGAAAGCAAACCTCAAGAACTTCCTGTGTTGAGGAAGGATGGGGATGTGAAAGTAAGCGTCTTTTAGATCTATGGTGACAAACCAGTCCTCGGATCTGATCTGAAACACCACTTGTTTCACAGTGAGCATCTTGAATTTCAGTTGTTTGACTGAGCAGTTCAAGAGCCTGAGATCTAAAATTGGACTCAACCCCCCATCCTTCTTGGGAACTATGAAGTAGCGGCTGTACAGCCCTGACTCCCTGAACTGAGGAGGGACCACCTCGATGGCCTCCTTCCTCAAAAGAGTCTTTACTTCCTGTTCCATAACCAGAGCCTGTATAGGCCGTACTAGTATAGGGAGGATCCCACCGAATGTAGGTGGGCAAGAAATAAACTGGATTCTGTATCCCAGTTGTATAGTATGCAGGACCCATCGAGACACTCCTGGCAGTAGTTTCCACCCTGCCAGGTAGTTCTTTAGGGGTACCAGCCATCGGGGCCCTGTAATAGATAACGGGCAGGAGACATCTGATGTGAACTCTCTAGGAACCTCCGTAAAGGCTGCGAGCCCCCTTGGTCTGCTACCTGCTGAGGCGGAGGTCGGCGGAAAGGCTCGCATGAGGCTGCCGTGCCCTGAAACACCGGAGGTGGCAGGGTTAACAGGCTGGCCTCTGGAGGGCCCTGGAGAGCAGCGGACACCATATAATGAGGTGTAACCCACTGATTCTCTGATGGGGCTGCCCTCTGAGGTCCTGATGCCTGACCATCAGGACCTCTGGTCCGAAAACCTCTTGGAGGCAATGACGGTCCTCAGATCCTGTCTTTGCCTCAAAGACTTCGAACCCGAGCGCTGCGTCACCTGTACCCTTAAAGGGGGCAAACGGGCGCTCTGCTTCTGTGTGTCCCTGAACGATGATGAGGTACGTGGATGGGATTGCTCCCGTCTAGCAGTCCCAAGGGAATGAGAGCGGCGAGGGAGGAACTTTTGGAACGCCACGCTTGCTTACGTGCCTCCTAAAAACCTCTCAACAACAGTAGTGACTGAGTCACCAAAGAGGCCAGAAGGCACTAGCGGGGCATCCAGGAGGAAGACCCTGTCCTTTTCCTTTATATTGGACAGGGTCAACCAGAGATGTCTTTCTGCGGCCACCAAGGCTGCCATGGACCTGCCGATAGCACGGGCGGTCTTCTTGGTGGCACGCAGAGACAAATCAGCTGTCCTCCTGAGCTCCACCACATCCTCAGATGTGATGCCCTCGCTCTCATCGATCCCTCTCAGCAGATCTGCCTGGTATATGCAGAATAGCCATAGTGTGCAGGCAGGATCCAGCATGACAACCCGGGGTATCGTCTTGGAGCCCTGCTCGCTAATCCCTGCCACATTGCCATAATGGCTAGAAGCAGGTCCAAACAAGCGAGCAAAGTATGGTCTTCCCCAGGACCTGGACACCTCAGTGTGGAGGTCTGGGAAAATTGGAAGGCTCCAGTGTGGAGGTTGGGACTGGCTATGCAGGAATCTCTTATCCAACAGACTCCTATGCTGTACAGTCTGCTTCTCAGTGGACCAATCAAGGTTTCATTTGGCCACAGCACAAGTTATAACCTTCACAAGACACAGATGGCTCACCGACGCTCTCAACATCCAGCTCATCCATGGATGAGAGGCGGAGAGATGAGCCCTCTCCCTGGGAGGAAGGAACCACAGAGCATGCTTCCGAACCCAGGGAAAGGGCGGATCTGCTGGGTGAGTCTCCATTCCCTTCAACAAATCCATCTGCGAACCCCACGAATGCAGGTGCCGCTCTGCCTCAGCAGAAGTAGGACCAGCACCGCGAGGAACGCTTATGAGAGCTCCCCTCTCAAAGAGAGCCCTCCGGGAGTGAAGTGTCCGCAAAGGAAGACGCACACAATGCGGGCAGTCAGCTCTTGTGTGCTTCGCTTCCAGGCACTGAACACACAGACTGTGTGTATCCCCACACGTATTATAACGCGGGCAGGGAGGAACACACAACCTGAAATGTTCAGCGTTATCCCCCTTATTACTTCTCTTTTCTTTAGCTTTTGGCATAATGAAGTAGAGACAACAAATTGTTCACGTAAGACAACTTCTACAAATCTAAACAAGAGACGATGGACAGACAACACAGAGCGCTTCGCTGAATGAATGAAGCTAACCCAAGTTGTTCAGCGCACATGCTTTTATGCTTCCTGGTCGTGACATCACCCCGTCTGTGACGTATCGTCCCCCCTATTGGATGGATTTGACATGTGATTCAAAAGTGCATAAAAGCTGGAGGCGTTCCCATAGCTGTGTTTTTCAGTGAAGACCAGATGATCTAAAATGTATACTGCTTGGGTGTTGCAGTCATCAAGTCTGATTTAGTTAACATACACTGGCTATTTTGAGTGGCAGTCCCTTCAAATTGAAACAAAACATGCAAGTGATACATACACACAAAACACAGAGGGAGGTAAAAATGAGGTTTTACTTGCTGTCCTAGGCCTTTGATTGAGTCATTAAGCAAATGACCCACAGCAGGGGCCAGAGGCACCAAAGGCTGATAACTATCTTTGCTTATTTATAGCAGGTGAAGTAGGTAGTCTGAAAACAATGAACAACTGTATCAACTGTAAATGTATTTTAGTATTTAGCTAGTGTTATTTTATTTAGTTTCAAACTGTACTAAACACACACACATACATACACGTTTAAAAAAAAAATATATATATATATATATATTTATTTTTTTTAAACGT
>JAZGTK010000705.1:0-55612 GCA_036877625.1 Ambastaia sidthimunki
TCTATCAGTGTTATTCCTATGCCGCCTCGTAAAGACGGATAATCCGTAACACACATTTTCATCAACATTGTGAGTTTGATAAAACACCAGCATTCAACAAGAAACCCTTTAAACATTTTAACACGACACAGTTCTATGTTTACTGCCATTTTAATAAACATGCGCTGACAAACTGTTTCAAAGCGAGATTTCTATCAAAACTTAATAAAATTAAACTACAAACCTTCCCACCAATAGTGCTCGGCCACCAGCCGGTACGTGTCCTCTAGGGTGTGGTGCGACTTGCCCCGTCTCTTCTGGTGGAAGGTGGCTATGGACTGGAGTCGCTTCTCCTCGGCCAGAACCTCCCGGTACTGGACGAACCCCCTCTCCAACTTTTTGCGGTAAAGTGAGCCGCCGATGACCTCGAAGAAAGCAGAAGACCTCACGGACGAGACGCCGCCGTTCACGTAGCCCGCGCGTTCCCGCTGCTCGTGAGCTGCGAGTTTAGTAGTACGAAAGGTGTCATCAGTATTGTAAGTGCACTCACTGGCCATTTTCACCCGATTGTTTTCCCGAGACACTTTTACTTTCAGTGTAGCTTGTTTGTGATGCGTTTTCTCTAAGTGTGACGAATGCAACTTTTGGGTTCATCCACCGACATTGAGAGGCGTGTAAATCAAAGATGCTCTTTATGAGTCTATCGAGTTCTTATCATCTGTAGATGCAAGTAGATGCAAAGCATGCGGCAAATCCTCAACTCGGATATTTAAAGAGCAAGTCTAATCAATATTATTAAGTTAATGATAATCAACAATAAATAATACAGTCTCGCTCGAAATATATCAGAATGGCAGGTTGCTGTTATTAACATGCATTGGACTAGCAGCTGAACAATTTTACAAGTCTATCATCTTTGGTGCTTTATGACGCGCCAGACATCTTCACATCCTATCAAACGCGAAGGACCGATCCATGTGACTTTGAATGCAACAAAGTGGAACAATCTTCACAATCAAAAGCCATAAGTCTATCCCGACCACTGATAACAATTGAAATAAATAAAGGGCTAATATACTGGGGCATATATGATATTTTTAAGTGTTTCAGCAGTACTGCCTGGTTGTCCTGCGAAACTGAATCCAACACGCAATCGCACCAGATACACGCGTCGTGGGACAAATGACTTGAATCCCCTCACTGTCAAATATGCAGCGGCTGCCACCCATTAATATTCAATTGTTATATATCCAGGTACTTCAGGGGCCTCTATCTTCAAACGTAACAACACTTGAGGCAACCATGTGTCAGTGACGCCAAAACACAAACTACGTCATATTATCGGATCCACTGAAAGTGTCCAAACGTCTCCGCGGGTAACAGACGCGATCGCGCGGGACGCGTCTCCCTGTCGCGCGTGCAACTTGTGATTTCTTGAACTCGGTCTCAGCACGCCGCGGCTATTCTGTCGCGCGACCTACGCGCGAGACGAGGGGGTCTTCCTGAAACACATCCAAATGCGTAAACGGCCTCTAAAAATCAACGGTACCGTCCGCGGTTCGCCCTTAATTGTCTCCGTGTCCGTTCACGTAACGTTAAAGCCAGTCAGATGATCAAATAATCCAATTTTTAACTCGTAGCCCTCTGTTGGTTACCATTCGTCAACCTAACTTCGCCTCGACGCCCAACTGCCTCACCCCCTCCCTTCCACGACGCCTATTGGTGAACGCTTTAAAGAGCGGAGGCTGCGAGCCACGCCATTGGTCCGTTCGGCTGTCACTCAATAGGCTGTTTTCCCTACTTTTTCCCTACATGAAGATAGGTTGTTGACGTCAGCGGTACCTTACTTAGTGTCAAGTTTATCGAAATGAGAAGGACAATAACGCGAAAAATATTGTTGCGTTTTGAAAGATGTTCATTTTGGCCCTACATTGACATATAAGACGCAATGCATTCTTGTGTTTGTCATAATGTTTTGTGCGTCGACAGATTATGTCGTAGTTCAGTGTTTTGGTACGGTTATCATTTATGCATGAATTGTGCAATACAAGCACTGACGTTTACATCGATTAGCATCTTCATTTTTATACAAATGAATAAGTAGAAAAATTGCTTACATAATTTTACATTGCCAAACGCAGTCCAGTTAAAGGTGTACTATCAATATATTATAACAATGCACCAAACTGAGATTATTGTGAAAGGAACGAACACAACTTCTCTTTGGATGCACATCTAATTGTCATTTGTAAACAATATTATTACAGAATTAAATTAATGTTATTGGATATGTGAGTCAGCACATTTCTGTTAGTCATTGGTTGATAGAACCTGTTTCCAGACACATGTGATGCTTGTTCAGGAACATTTGTCTGCTCATGGGAGGTTATTTGAGATTTAAAGAAGGCACACACATATTATTGGCCTCCATGCTACATAGATTAAGAAAAACCCGCCATAAATGCAGATCCTGGCAAACAAAGAAGTAGGTCTTTGTTTCCCTTTACATGATTTCCATCACATGCTTTTAAATTGATTCAACATTTAAATATTTTTTTTATAGGGACTTGGTAAAACGCATAGGCTGAAAACCTCACCACACTAACTCTAAAGCTTCAGGACAAAATGGCTAATTTAGCATGTTGTTTATAGTGACTAATGCACTGCAGGATGTGTCAGTATCATTGGCATGAAGTATTTTATTACACAAACTTTATAGCCTGTATTGAACTAATTTCCCTGCAATCAGCACTGAAACTTCCTATTTTACTTAATGTCCACCAGTATGTTACATTTTGGGAAATGGATTTTGTTCACAGCTAAACTGCAAAGTCAGACATTTAAAACATACATTCAGTTCGACAGCATGATTTTTTTGGTTCCTCTAAAATCTATAGTAAAGCATATATATAGTAAAGTCATTAATCAACTTATCCAAGTCAGAACATGACTGGTAAATTATAATGAAAAATAAAAACAAATTGTAGAATTCCATGTAGAGTTAATGTCCTTATAGAAACAGAAACCTTCACAAACACCATCTGAAGGTATTAAAAGGAGAAGTGAGTTGTGAAGAGAAGCTTTTGAATGTTTTAACAGTCATGCTATATAATTACAGAACAACCTGCATTTTTTAGAGGAAAGTTTTTGGTATATGTTAAAACAACATCATCATTAGCACAATACAAGACACAAATCATGAAAAAGCCACATTAAACTGCAAAATATAAGCAAATACTTATATTTTATACTTATACAAATACTTAAATAATACCGTAAATAAAACAGATGTAATTTTACACTATTGCTCCTCTGAAAAACAGCAAAACTTTCAAATGTCAATAGTCTCAAACAAACAAGTGTTTCTTTATACTGAATGTTTGCTATAGACTAGGTGTAAGACAGATTACATATACAAATTTGTAGAAATGTGTGGAAAAGTGAAAACTTAGTGTGGCTCTTTCGGGAAATAACTGTTAAATACATCTGACTGTTGTAATTGTAAAGCAGCATAGGCTAAGCAATACGTTAAATTAATAAATGTATTGGTTTTGATCAAATGGAAGACTAACACTTAATACTATAAGAGAAAGATGGGTTAAAATGGCTGTGATCTGTTTACCTTGCTTTACAAAAGGCTTGAATGTGCCAAAATCCTTCCAGAAAAAACAACCACTGTATAACAGAGCCACTGGAACGTATTACAAAACATTGACATCAGTAAATTGCTTTTGCCATGTATGCGTTACATGTACACTCCCCCATTTGTTGATAACAGGGTGCAGAATGACTCAACTAATCACATGACATGGTTCAGCTGGCTATTAGCTCTGCTGTAGTTCTCAACATCATGTTCTGGATAAAAGTACATGACTACATATTTAAACAACTGTAGATTATCTGTTATGGACATTATTTGTTGTCTGCTTTTAATGCCACTATTCTTAATGAAACTTTAGATAAGTGATATTTAGGATTGGGGTGCGCACGCTAAACATGCTCTTATCAGAGATAATGCAGCACACGTAGGCAGAGTAATTCCTCACCAACGTGAAACTACTAAAGAGAAAGCTGATTTTACTGTACTTTTGTAATATATTTACCATTTCCATTAGCTGTGTGTGGATAAATCACCTCGAAACAGTATAATTTTCTCAGTCTACCTTAAATCTGCATGTCCCCCACAATGTAATGCATATTAATTTTTCATTTAGTATCTTTTATTAAAAGGAGTTTGCATCATTAATTGGACATCACATTAATTTGAAATAATTTGAAACATTTAATGCAATACAAAAGAAAAATCAGTATTCATGATTATTGTTTTTAAGCGCAATTTTTAATTTCATAACTGCTTTAGAGATGCCCTAGAACACCACCAGTTCTATCATATATAAAACAAATAAACAACATTTGGTGGCATTCTCCAATGGTTTGAGAAGATAATCTGCTACCATTCTAAATGCAATACATAACTTGACATGTTCTATGGCTCAAAACACTCCAAGCAAGATTTGTTCTCCATCACTAAAGGTCTTCATAAAACATCCAAATCCACTTGATCAAAACAATGACATAAAAGATTACACAAAGAGATTTGTTGAAAAAAATGTTTAGTTCTCTGAGAGTACAACAGTAAAACATTCGAGTCCACAAGATCAAACAAAATGACTTAAATTAAACTATGAGGGAGCACACAGTTTTCCAAAATTATTACATGCATTTTCTTTCTCGAAGAACATACACTCTTATAATGATGACAAAAGCATTTAAGTAAGTAAAGAGTTATAACATATCATGCACGTCCATGTCTGCCTCCATTTGTTAAAGTGTGTATAACACGTGCAGCACAGAATTAAGTTACTGGTGTAACGAGTGCACTTCATCTCTGAGAATGTGAGTGCTAATAAAGCACAATGAACCGTGTGCAGTGTCTAAGGTTGCTGGGGTTTGGCACTTGGGTCTGGGCTCACACTGTGCTCATTGCTTTGGGCAGAACCATTGGGAACATCAGTCTTGGACCGTTTAGATTCAGGAGGTTTGCACGCTGGGTCACTGGGTGGAGATGGTCTTTCTGTAATCAAAAAAGATCATTATAAAAAACATACTGGAATTCACATGCTTCTAACATTTTCGAAAGGATACTACTAACCATGTTTGGCTTTCTCAGTGGAAGATGGAGTAACAAAGCCCTGAGGTGTGGGGGACCTGGATACAACTGGAGTCAGTGAAATTCGTCTGAAAGAGAAGCATTAGTAGACCTTCATATCAGATACAGATGTTATTATAGACAAATATATATATATATATGCAGGTAGCCCTGTCAAAAGAAACTCTTACACACTTACAAAAACAATATTTTTTAATTGGCAGTGATTGCGTCAGGTTGAACAGCATTTTTGCAACATTTCTCATTTTGCTTCTGGTTAACCCAGGATAATAACAGATAATCTACCTGGGAGTAGGTCCTTTTGGAGTGGCGGTACTTTTGAGGGGCCCGAGAGGAGTACTGGGGGCTGTATGAGGCGTAAGGGGTCCTTTGCTGGAGGCGGGTGTGGAGGGAGCAGACTTGGGGGTGCTGGGAGCTGTGTTAGGGGCAGCTGCTGGTGATTTGGGGGTGCTGGGCTTGCCCCAACCCTCCAGAGTGTTGAGTGTGATCCGTCTGGGCTGAGGTTTGGTTTTCAGCCCTTGTGGTGTGCGTTTCTCTTCTGAACTAGATACATTGGGGGTTTTAGAGGCATTAGGGCCAGCAGATGCCTCTTTCTTTTTTTCTTGTGATGCAGGTGCATTGTTCGTGCGGGGCACCGGAGAAGCTGTCTTGCCATTGGATGAAAGTCTCTTGCCTTTCTTCTCATTGGTGGAGGATGGAATCACCATCTCCAGTAGAGGTCGCTCCTTCAATGGGGTGCCGAGCTCCCCCTCCTCAAATGACACAAAGGAACAGTAACCATCTGTGGAGGACACTGCCAAGAAGGAACCATCTCGAGACCTGCAAAACAAGACAAGAAGGTTTGTGCTTACAGTCCACAGCAGTACCAAAAAGTATTTGTGTTAGGACTTACAAAATAGCTCTACTCTTATTAGTCTTACCAGCTGAGATCACTGAGTGTGTGGTAGTGGATGTTGGACACATAACCAAACGGCAGTGTCTGTTGCGTGTCATAAAACAAGATCGAGTCTTCTGATGCAACAGCAAATACCAGCCGATACGGTAAATTGAACGTGTTTGACACCGGCTTCAGTGAACCGTCTGTGAGAACAAGAAGATCACCGTTATTCCATCTAATGCAAAATCAGTGGAACAATAGTTTAGGAAAGGTGTGAATTGTACCTTCAGCTCTCTTGGTCCTGAGCTCAAAGAAAACTGGACAGCAGCGTACAGCCAAAGTGGCTTTAGATGGACAGGGCAGATGAGCTATGGGCCTGAAACACAAATACACACATCAAACACTAAAATGGCTCTACAATCTTTAGTCTAAACTGAATGTGGTATGGTTTACAATAACAACAAACAGATGTATGTTTCTGTTGCATTGCTCTTGCTCTTTGGATGCAACAAACAATGTCTGATCTGCTAATATATTCTTACTAGCTAGCTGATTAGTTGCTTATCTTATACTGGGTGCATAATTTCAATAAAATATGTCTGAGGATCAAGGAAAGCAATTCAACAAAACACAAACCTTTTGAAGCTTTTCCTGGAGAACACGTATGTGGTGTTTGTGACGTTCTCTCCAGCTTCAACACACCCAGCTTAACAACACACATTAAAAAAACAACATATGAACTACACTGGCTCAACAGTAAAGACAATCTGTACCATCCAGCTTTTTTAAACATAACAGTAAAATCACACGTATATTATAGCAGGTCTCAAAAATGCCTATCCCCAACAAGTGTAAATGCTTACCGGGTGCGAGGAGGAATGACCCATCTGGTGTGAAGGTAAGACGTCTGAAGAATGACCTCATGCTGTCATCATGGAACATTCTGTAGTTCTTCACCTGCACAAATGTTTTATATAAACCTTGTCAGATGCTGCAATATTTTTTCAATTGACAAACCAGAAAATGTTTATCAATTGACAAAGCTGTCAATAAAAACCAAGCAAGCAGGATTATCTGCCAATACAGATAACTCAGAACAGCCAAACATTAACCTCATAGAAATAATGTTCTTTCACTTGTAACTTAAATTGTCTTGTACTTTCTGTAAAGGATGACATTGTTAAAGACTGTCTGAAGATCTCCATGACACTGACCTCTCCATCTGTAGCAGCAGCTGATGTCATCTTACTCACGCTGTAAGCTTTCTTCCTGGTGTGAGCACTGTACACACGCATCACCCTAAGACACACAGAGACTTTACATGCTGCCTGTATGCAAAACTATGTAAACATCTAGGTTTGCAAATAAGGAGGACGAAATTTAATCCAGATTGCTCAGGACAAGGGTCTGACCTAAGAGTAGATTATTTAATTCATATTTATCAGAAGGTATGTCTTGAAATTAAGACATTTAGGTAATAATATCTCACCTGTCACAGCTGAGCGTGCCAATATACTGTCCAAGTGGGTCCCAGGTCACTCCCTGCACATAACTCTTATGATCATTAAAGATGCACATCTTCTGACCTGCAAACACACCAGCACTGAATTCAGCAATTACAACTTCATTGTCATTCGTAATACAAAAGTATGTATGCAAGTTTCCAAGTTTCATACCCTTGTTTATGTCCCACATGATGGCAGTGTTATCCACAGAGCCAGAAACCATAAAATTCCCATCGCTGGTCCACGAGATGTCATAAACATCCTCAATGTGTCCTCTAACAAACACATACGACAATAAGTTTTAACATAATTAAGGAAATGAAGTTATTTACAGAGACATGACAGAGACAAGACAGAAGACAGGCAAGACAATGGAAACTAAAGCTGACCTTAGCGTCTTCACCACACTCCAGCTCTCTTTATTGAGTTGAGCATCTTCATCTTCCTGGAATGTTGGGGCTTGTTCAGGTTCCTTATTGTCATTTAGTTTCCAAAGCAGTATAGCCGCATCTTAAAACAGAAATGTAAATTATTAAAATTGTTTACAGCATATTTAAATTATTTAACTACATATAAACATACTGAACAAAAAAAATTCTTTTACATAATCAGAAACTCTTTGCCTGTGAATTATTTTGTGCATTTTGGATTGTAGGCATGTCTTTTTGCACTTTAAACACACAGGTTCTTACTTACCGTCCCCTCCAGAAGCCAAGAGCTCTGCAGCAGGTGAGAAACGCACAACATTCACTGCTTTAGTATGTCGTGCCAAGTTAGACAAAAACTCCACAACCGCTTTCCCATCAGGACCTTTATCCACACGCCACATCTGGAAAAGAGTGATTGTCATGTTGGAACTACAGACTGTAATATGATATGTGTTAAGACATCCCAGCTAACAATTTTAGGTTGTAATTATGATTACAAACATTTTACTAATGTTACTGCAGGAACATTTTTTTGATAACTTTGAAAAAATTTAGAGAACGTTAGCCAACGTTCTGAAAACGTTCTCTGTTGGTTAGGTGTAGTATAATATCATGGTAGAGTTCTCTCACTCGGACTGTGGTGTCCACTCCAGCTGTAGCCAGACGCTGTATTCTTCCCTCGGCGGTGTGCTGGAAATCCATACTGTACACAGGCTCCTTATTGTGCCAGGCGATCTCACAGGTCACCACCTTCATCCTGACACTGTTACACTGACTAGGACTTAAAACACATTTTAAAAGTATGATGATCAATGAAGATAAAATGGGAAAAGAACAGAGATTGTGAAGGAATCAAAGAAGGACAATGTGATAAGAGAGAGTGGCTGAACTGAGGAAATCATATAAACTAAATGTGTACAAAGAAAACTTTTAACAAGTTATCATCAGTGATACACAGACTTCCTGTTACTAAATAAATACAAATTCTACGTCTGCATTTAGGAAACAATACGAACATAACACGCTGAACATATGTTAACCGAAAACGTCCAAAACTAATAAACAACTATTGGAAATCATTATTAAACTTTATATTAACGAAACTTTATATAACAGTTAGCGGCATCGGTGCACGATTCCTCTGTATTATAAACAAACAACACAACACCGACTGGACCCACTAAAAAGAAGTTTAAGAAAATTGATAGAAAATCTAGTATTAAGTTATGGTTGACACTGGCCTAATAAGGAATAACTTTAAAATATTCGTAAAAATGTACCTGTACAATATAAGTTGTAACAATTGCTCTTCACAGATCCCTGCTGTCACTACCCGCTTTCATCCAAACAGACACTTTTCCCGCGCTGATGTCTGAGAAAGAGAACTTCCGGTATTGAGGGTTGCCAGATTTCACTGCAACGACTCAACGCTGGAAACGTTCCGTTTTCATCCGATGAACATGATCTGCGTTCTGTTCAACAGTTTATGGTAAAAAAAGTTCCCCCGCTAACAATGTTAGGTTGTAAAAGAGTGTTTTTTAGTAACAAGTAACAAAAATGTTTAAAATGTTTATTTTGAATGGTCTATGAACATGTTTTGTTGTAAATACGTAAATGAGAATGTTTTTGGAAAAAAGAAGCCCATCGTGCTTTTAAATGAGGGCTTGAGTATTTATGTGGACTGCAGATATGATATTATTATTTTTTATTTTCCAGCTTCAGGAGATTATGGTTTATCTTCAGTGTAACTGTCTCTCTCAGGTAGATGTAATACTGACATGTGTTTGTAGACATGCAGTGGAAAAACTGAGCTTATGTTTTCCATGTATTCCCATGTTTACCATGTATTGTTAGCAGCCAGTAACAATGCTAACAATACACCATGTTGATTCACCATGTTGCAGTAGCTAAATATTACATTTTTATTTTAATAAAATAGTTTTTTCTCTTTCTCATTTTATTAATTTTGGATTGTCATAAGTGTCCATTTATTATTGACAGATTTTCAAAATTGTCTTCAGTGCCTTTAGAAACCAAAGAATTATGAACTCACAGCTGACACAAGGTGCAAAACAGATACATTTACATATACATGTATCTCATGTCGCTATTTCTGGGAGTGCAGCTATATAGCAGCTGGACACTTGCTCAACATTCAAAAGCCTGAAAAACGGCAGCATTTTTTATTCCTTTTTTATTTATTAGAAAAAATAGATAATCCTTTCATAAAAACACATACAAATACACGAAATACATACAGAACAGAACAAACTGGAAGTAATATTAACCCTAATTGTTAACATCTCCTTTATTTTATCAGACCAGGAGACATTTTTGCACATAATGTTTTAAAATGCTAAATAACTTCTTAAATAACTGACCGCAGCGTGAATTGGGTGAGACGCAGTATATTACCGAACAAATATAACCTCATTGTGTCTATCGTTTAATTTCATTGTTGCTTTTAATAGACAGCAGAGGGCGCTGTTGAATAAACTGCGACCGTGCAGTTCCATATTTATCAACAAAACCTGTTTGTACTGTCATAAAGTGAAGTCAACACTGGACTTGCGTGCACAAATGATAATTATGTTCCCTGTGTTTTAAAAACAAGCCAACAGATAAAATGCAATATTGTTCATATTCATGTTCTCAAACTAACCTTTATTGGCATAAAGGCATATTTTCTCTATACACACCCTAAACCTCACCTTTATTTACATTTATTATGGAGAGCATGTCCACAACAAAGCTTCTGTACCGAGTGCAATCATTGGATAATGTTAGTCTGTCTTTTGTACATACAGCTGGTTGCATATTCCGGATGTTTTGATAATGATGTGTGATAACTCATGTATGAAGGAATATATACCCTTGCCATATCTGTATACACACATGTTTGTATAGATTGCATATATGCATCTTAAATACGTTGCATTCTGTTTGCTACATTGGAATATTTATATCTTATGGATAAATAAAGTCTACCCTGTTTTGCTTCATCTAGCTCAGACCCCTGAGGTGGTCTCCTCTGCTGGTCAGTGCCGCATGTTTCCTGAAGACACAGGGGAGCTAGAGACCCGTACTTGAACGCACGCAGGCACGCACGCACACAGGGGCGCCAGTGAACGCCTCTCGTATGGCTGCTGCGGCCACTCCTCCTGCAACAAGAGCACACTGTCCTCCAACGCCGTTTAAATGACACAATAACGACTTAAAAGTTAAGTGCAACGACTTTTTAAAGGACCCCAGCTGATTTACAACTTTATGCGGAGGACGTCTGTCCGCAGCGTCGCTCACAATCCTCGGAGATCTGCAGGACCGAAACGCGCTGTTGTGTATTTATACGCGTTCATGCGATACGCTTAACTTCATTTGTGGATTATTTAAACCATCAGACCATTTGAACGGACGTGTTTTCTTTAAAGAATGATCCATGGCCTTGGATTACTAACATCTTCGCTAAAAGCATTATTGCATGCATACCTAAGTATTATTATACTTAATATCTCCAGAGCCGTAACACTTTTCAATAAAGCCCGTGAGATACGTGCAACGTTAACGCACCAGGAGATGTTTTTAGCTGTTTTTAAATAATACTGCGCATTGCATGTATTTCATCACATATAGAGGTATGAGAGCATAGAGTTGTTGCACAGAGCAACATTAAATCAAAAGTCTTTGTCCTCCGAGCCTTTGGAGAAATGGAGGGACATGATGGCAAAGGGAACAATAATGATCAGAATCCAAAAGCAGAGAAGAGATTTGCGCTCTGGTACATGGGCTGGTCGTCTCTGGACAGGCGGACCACTCTGCCCATGTTGCCCTGGCTGGTGGCGGAGATCCGGAGGAAAAGTGAGAAGAATGATTCGGGACCTGCACAGGCCAGAGAAGTTCAACTGTTCCTCACACCCCCTGTGATCCGATGCGTGCCCGCAAACAGCAGCAACCCGTCCGTCTTCATATTCGAGCACAAAGCACAGTTTATTTCCAGGTTTATCCACAACAGCCATGACTTGTCTTATTTTGCCTACCTTATCAGAAGTCAACCCGAGAACCCCGAATCTGAGATGGCATGCCATGTGTTCAAGGCGTGCGATCCAAACCAGGTATGCATGCACACTAAAACTGAATTTGGTGATAGTTTATGAATCAACCCCATGTATACTAGCGTTTTAACTGTTAAGCTTAGTCACTTAGGCACTATTAGTTAAATAGACAATGTTTAGCGCCTACTGTGTTATCTACCATGTTAATAAGTAAAAGAGTTTATTATTTTGAAACATATTTATTCCATAATTTATTTGTTATTTGTTCGTTTATTTGTCTTGATTGTTAAAAGATCACGTGGTGGGATTACATTGCTTACATTGCTAACTTACCAAGCTACACAAATGTTTTCAAATACTATAAAACTGCTTGTTTAATCTCAGATAATGCATCATAGTAAACTTACAGTGCCATTTACAACACCATGCTGTCTGGTCTGCTGTGTGATTGACAGGTCTTTGTCAATTGGATAAATGCCAGTATGTGGGACACTACTGCATCATGGGAGTTTGATTTACAGGGCATCACTTAAAGAGGGGTCAGATCTCTCCTGGCACACAGAAAAAAGGATTAATCTGATCTGGCAGTACTTGCTAAGAATATTAACATCCCCACCTCTCAGAGTTTAGTGTTGAATAGGAACACCAGTAATAACCAGAATGCATTGCAGCTGCATCTTATACTGTTCAAACATATTGATTAGGGATTGGTTGAAATGTTGACAGTGTTAGTGTGTCACAGACATGTAGTTGAAATACCCGTTTGGTCTAGAGTCTGGACTAGCCTGACTTATAGGATTGTAACGTGTAAATGGTTAAACATGCATACGCAGTCTGGTTTGCAATGCAATATTTTAAGCATGCCTCTGTTAATCCATGCATTGCAGTAATTACTTAATGAAATGTCCACACAGCTCACATGCTGTTTTGTTCAGGTGTATTTATACGAATATTTGCTCAAAAGTGTGTTACTTTTTGTGACATTGCCGTACCTTCTCAAAGGTAAATGAACTTCAGAAGTCAGTGAGGAAAATTTATCTTCCCGGAGCTATATGTGCACGTTGAGCACCAGAGGTAAAATACATGCATCAATGTCATGTGTTACGCAAGAAAAAACTGTCTGGATAGCAACACGTGCTAGAAGAACCACGAGGAATGTGTCTTCACTCCTCTCCTCTTAAGATGGCTGCTAGCTCATTTGCAAATGCTACCGTGTTACTCAGACTGGCGTTTTGCCATATAAATATCTCCTTGTCTTTATGCAGTTGAACAAAACCATTCCAGATGCCAGTAGAGTGTGGTTCAACTTTTTATCTTTTTAAGAGCCCACTGGACCCTAATTTATAACCCTTCATTTAACATGGAATAGCCCACCTTAAGGCCAATAAAATTGTTTCTTTTCGTAATGATATGGACTGTATGAAAAGTCATTTTAGTAATAGAAATGGAAGGAGACCATTATCTGTGTTTTTGCTTTGGGCAGCTATTAGAATAGATTGATGGTGTGTCTGGGCTGTGGCATAGTGCATTGAGCAAATGGTTGTGACAAAGGACATGGAGGTTCGATTCTGGCCTGTCATGTCTCAACCCATTACACCTCTCACACTCTACTTTCCTGTCTGCTCCGTGCTGCACTATAAATAAATCCAACAGAATAATATTGCACAGGGTGTAACCCACTTACATTTAAAGAAATTACCTCCAAGTCAGGTTTAGAACTTGGAACTGTGTTCCACTTTGTCCAGCTGCCTTGAATACCTTGTAGTTAACCATCCCATCTTAGCACCCATGATTACACTAAGTAGTGCCCAGTTTTAGCCTTCATTGTTTTGGTGCTGTACAGATAGCAAAATGATAAGAAATCATTATGATGCGTTTAAGTGCAAATAATGTGTAATAAGGCTAAATGGAAAAGCAACATAAAGATATAAAATGCTGATGTCTGGCGAGGTCGTTGAAGTTGTAATGCTATGGACAGTAGCAGCCACTTTATTTACACGCTCGGCATGCATTTGATCAAAAATATCTGCCTTTTGCTGAGCATTCAAGCCGGGTAAACTAGGGAGTTAAAGTGGCTGGAAATCTGTGAGGTTTCCTGGGAAATAAGTCAGTTGTCAGTTGAAAACATGCAGCCACACCCTTCATGCTGCTTCTACAAACTCAGCCCTTTTCAGGAGAAGCGTGTGTGAACGATTGCGTTTGCTTTTCCTCCTGATGTCAAGGAGGCTTTTTTCCCGGCTGCCCCGGGATTTTCCACAAGTTAGCCTTGAGTTTTCAGTGAAATGTTTATTAAACTGAAACCACAGTCATGGAGAAACATGCAGTGGACGACAATCTTTGTTTTATTTTTAGCCCACATGAAGTTTCTGCAGTAATTGCATAAGTACAAACTATATGTTTATGGTTTCTGAATGTGACTATTTGTTTGTCTGTGGAAAATCCAGCACCATGATGCACTGCTGTATGTTTGCTTCAGAGTTCAGAGTGTATTTTAATGCATTACTACAGTTAACTGAGTGTTCTGGGTGTCCCAAGTCAAAAGTGCCCATGATGACAAGACTGTGATGTTTTGGTCTCCAGATGTGACTCAGCTACCTTGTTTAGTATCAAGTTAAAGGGATTTTTACACACTCTTTATCATCCACCAGGTGAAAGTCTGATCCCTCAGGAAAGTCTTTTGTATCTGTAACATAAATAATGAGTTAAAATATAACGATTAGAGTTAGTGGTTTGCCAGATTGGAAAGCGGTAATAATCACGTTTGCCTTAGAAATTGCCACTAAAACCAACAGACGTATTTTCTACACGAGAGCCTGTAAAGAGACGGCAATTAAACGTGCATCTAATTTTAACAGCTATGGAAAGCAATATACCAGCTGTCTGTTGCAGTGAGATGTTTGTGTCTTGTGTAGTTTTCATAGGTTTCAGCACATTTGACAAACAGACCCGTGCTTATCTTTGAAAGCGATAGATAAGTGTGCAAAGCGCAGAGTTATGTTTAGCATGCTCTCTATTACTGCCTTGAGCAAATAATCCATTTGACCTTGGTATGGCGCCTTGTGTTTATGTGCAGCGAGCACTCTGTGTCCATTATAAGGCATTTGTTCCTAGCGGATTTGTTTGTATTGACTAGATTGTTTTTCACACCCCTTTTTCCACTCGTGCATACTGTGCAACACAATAATGGAGCATGATGTGTCTCGCCTTGACTGAAGAAAACGTCTCCTTCAAGCCATGACTAGTGCTTTATTTTTTTACGTACTCTTGTTAAAGGATCATTCTGTTCTCTCTTTATATCTTTGTTTTGGTTATGATCCTTGATCATAGCTCCAGGGATTTACCGTGTATGTAGAGACAGCTCAGAACGTAACACAAGGCTTACGGTAGACACGAAGAACAAGCCAGCCAAGCATGCTTTTCCAGTCTAGTGTGAGCTGGTCTGGTGTCTGTTAAATGTCTCCAATGGGTCCATTTCTCTCTTTCCCCTTCTTGCTGGTACCTGCCCCAATTCTGTCACCAAACTCTTTTCAGTTTCTTTACAAGACGTCTGTTGCTACTGTAATGTAAATTAATTTGACTTACCGTTTTCAAACCTCTGCATGCACTTTAAAGCAGAGTGGCAGATTTTTTTCTGTTTGAGACAATGGCACTTTGTCTTCTTTACGTTTATTTTCCAGTGTTTTGCCATCAGTTCATGTATCACTTTTTAATTACTAAGCATGTAGAGAAGAATGTGTCCTGCTAATGTTCAGACTACATGTAGGCATTATGGTTGGATTTGATTCTCTTAGCTGGTCAGGTTTCCTTCTAAATGGTCGATAATGTAGTATCAGATAGCTGAGTGTATGTCTCTCTGATGCTGTCTGAAGATTTATGTCCATTTGGATTCCTAAATGTTCTCTCAGGTTTCTTAGACATTTCTTTTTTTAACATTGTCAAATCTGGTGTAGTTTGTATAGCTAAATCGCTGAACCTAGTTAGTCATGCAAACTACATTTTTCCCCAACAGAAATTTTATGTAACAATTGAGCTATTTTATGGAAGTTTTGTCCTTGTTTGCCCTTTAGTGTGTTTATATAGCAGTTTAATTGTTGCAATAATTCTTTACCCACTTCACCAGGTGCCTGAGGTTATTAGCAGCATCAGACAGGTGTCCAAAGCTGCTCTTAAAGAGGAGAGCAAGCCCAAGCAAGAAAATGATGAATCTTTCTACAACTCCCAAAAGTTTGAAGTGCTTTACTGTGGAAAAGTAACCGTCAACCAAAAGAAAGCCCCATCCACGCTGATCGACGATTGCATTGACAAATTCCGTCAACACGAGATTGAACGCAAACGACTGCGGCTCCTCAACGGGCAGCGTAGCTCCAGTGAAGCCCTTGTGGAATTTATCGTTGGAGAGGACCCTCTACATGCCTCCCTCTATGAAGCTGAGGAACCTTCACTTGAACCAGAGTCCAGCTCAATTGAGGAGGAGCTGCCTGAAGTGGGTAATGGGAAACTGGACCTGACGAGCGGATCTAGTGCAGGCAACTTGCGAGGAGCCTTTCCTGAATGCATCCTGGAGGACTCAGGGTTTGGTGAGCAGCAAGAATTCCGGACGCGCTGTAGCAGCCTGGCCGGCAGCCTGCAGAGAAGGCCGAGAGAAGCAGCGGGCAAGGGTTCGACACGTAGGAGACACGCCAGCGCACCTAATAACGTACAGCCATCAGATGCTGATAAGAATCGTACAATGCTGTTCCAGGTACTAATTTAAGGTTCTTTGTTTTAAGGTTCTTTGTTGTGTTTTCATATGAGTAAATGCATGAATTTTATTGTTTCAGAAAATTATTGCTTTAACCTTAAGAGGGCAAACAGTCCTACGCATGCAAATGGTCCATGCATGCAAATGTATTCTTTTTCAGAGACGAAAAGCTAAATCCTGGTCGTTAATATGCATGCCAGTCACGCAGCCAAGCATGGGCCATTCTCTTTAAAGAGTTTCCTGAAGAAGTGTCTCATAGGTCATTTGGTTAAAAAATTGCTCGCTCACTTTTTGACCTTGGTGATTCTTTTGATATGAATGTACTGTAGTTCTCAAGACTCACTGGGAGCTTGTAGTAACTGCAGCAGCTATTATAAGATGTTTATCTTAATTTTCACTGCTGTTTCATTCTCAATAATAAAAATGTGCAATTAAAGTTCAACATGTTGTGCAGGTTGGACGTTTTGAAGTGAATCTTATCAGTCCAGACACTAAATCTGTGGTTTTGGAGAAGAACTTTAAGGACATCTCATCCTGCTCTCAGGTTGGTAGATTCATGGATTAGTGTCTTAGCTTTATTTGGTGTTAGGGATAATCTCATATTTAATGTCACCATATGTTATTATATCGTACTTTTCAAAACAACAAACGTGCCAAGCAACAGACCTGATGTTACAGGTCATATTTCATTTCATAAACAAATTTAGAGTTAATAACATAATTACATTTATTAAAGTTCAGTGTTATTTTAGGCACGACACAAAGTTTTGACTTGGAAAATTACTGTAACAATGCAATATGACAGGAGACAGTATTTACTAAAAGGCTTATTCAGTTTTTTTACCAATAGTGATTTTTAGTATAATACATTTTAATAAAACATTTTAATAATAATATAGGTCTTTAGACAAACTGTAGGTTGTACATGGTTGCCATGTAATGCAACTTAAAGCATTAAAGCAGAATTAAACAGATGATGTGTATTCATGGTGTGCAATCATTGGCTATTTTCCAGTGGTTTCAAACACAGCTCATCCAATCAGATTTCAGAGCCAGAGCTGTATGTTTTATAGAGTGAATTTATACGTTGCTTTGTGTCGATTCATAGCTTTTGCCGAAATGCTCATATGGTTGTTTATGATGTCATTGTTCTTGGTGCACACAGGGGGTAAAACAGACGGATCACTTTGGCTTTATTTGTCGGGATGCAATGGAGTCTGGCACAAGCCAGTATGTGTGTTACGTGTTCCAGTGTGCTAGCGAGTCTCTGGTGAGTCCTGATCTCCGTGCAGCACCTGTTCTCACCACACTGATCAATTATTTATCATGAGCTGCAATGGAAACAATGGCCTTCTCTTGCCTGTCATGTGGACTCCACCACTGGTACTGATTTCTCTATCCGTTTAATTCACACAGAGGATGAATAGGCGGGTGTTTTTGCATGTGATGTACAAATGAGATTCATTGCAAATGCAGTGGCGAAATAGTGGCAGATATGCAAATGTGGATATGCAAATTTTCGTTATATATATATATAGAGGCTTGCTGGTTTCTAAAATCATGCCAAGTAATGCGTTAGCTGTAAGGTCTATTGGCTGAATTCCTAGCAAAAAAAGTTTGAAATATGGAGCTGTCTGAAAGTATAGCCATACTATCTGTGTGTTCACACTGAGAGCAATTACATGATTTAGACTTCACAGATCAAATAATACATTTCTTAAATATACAGAATAACAATTTCTGTTAAACGCTTTAACAAGTAAATGCAAGCTTTACACTCATTATAACAGAAGTCTATGAGACAATCATTGTAAAGTGTTTGTAAATGTTCCACTGTATACATATTTTCCTTTGTGTTTACAACCTGAAAAGCGAGTTACATTTTTGAGGGATGGAGTATTTAACAGCAAGCCACAAATACCTCAAGTTGAGGCATAGATCCTGATACAGAATCCAGGTGATTCTCAAATCCTGACATTGTTTGTTTGTCTGGAAATGTTTTTTCAGGTGGATGAGGTGATGCTCACCCTGAAACAAGCCTTTACCACTGCAGCAGCCCTGCAGAGCTCCAAAAACCAAATCAAACTGTGTGAGGCTTGTCCAATGCATGACCTACACAAGCTCTGCGAGAGGATTGAAGGTACAACCTCCGGCTTTCACAGGCTCAGTGTGCTTACCTCATTTTTAGCAAAACGTTCAAGTCTCGTTCTCTGACCGTTCCAGGCTTGTATCCTCCCAGAGCAAAATTAGCTATTCAGAAGTACCTGTCCCAGCTGAACGACAACGAACAGGTCAACATATTCGAGCGGGTGCAGGTAGGCATGCAAAGAACATACTGTCAAAAAATGAACTAAATACCGTATCTTTACCTTGTTTTTTTGATGCACTAGAAAATGAAGCCAACGTCTGACCAGGAAGAAAATGAGCTTGTGATTCTTCACCTCCGACAGTTGTGTGAGACCAAGCAGAAGTCTCATGTTCATATCGGAGAGGCCCCACAGGTAGAATAAACACAAATGCACTGTTTGCCTTGAGCGAGTCTCACAGTATGATTTTGACCACCCATACTGGCTTGCAAATCAAGTTAGCAAACTGTGACCTCCCTCTGTTTGGATAAGACAGATTTTAAGTGTCATCAGAAAATATCTGTAACAGGATGATATATTCTTAAGACGAATAGCCCAGCTATGGGAATATCTGACTTGCCTGGTTTCTGTTACAGACCCTAAACAAGAAAGTTTTTCACTTTTAGTAGTTGTACACACTGCAGTCTAAATGGATCAAAAGGTTGATGACTCATCTTGCACTACACAGTTTTTTGTCCAATCAGACACTCCCTTCCCCTTCCACTTCACACCTGCAATCAGACTGCAGACCCGCTGTATAAATAACAGTATCATTCAATATTATTATAATGTACCATGGAAACAATTACCCTCCCTTACTGATCATGTGAACGGTACCTTTGACACACTGAACTGCCCTATGAATGCCACAATGGAAACAATGAGTTACTGATATATAATTAGCAAGGCTCTGAATGCCCTCAGTCTGTACCTGTATTGGGATTGCTGTGGATGAGTTTGTGTTACATAAGAGGCAATTTGTCCCTAATTCCTTTTTTTGATCTTGCCACCATCATCAGGATTGTTTCTGTAATGCTAGCAACACCAAGCTCATCGGATTTCCAGGGAGAACAAAAACTAATAAAGTATTACTCTAAATCACTCATCTACTCATTTAAGCATCTGCCAAAAGCATAAATAAAATATAAAGTAAAAATATCACATTCCACAGATTTCTGGCAAATTTGTTTTTTCATGCAGCACATTTCTTGTGACTTAATACTTTTAATGTCTGTATTTTAACAGAATGTTTCTGGCAACACTACAAACTCTGATAACACAGGACGCAATAAACTAGACGTGTTAAAGAACAAAGCCCGGAGTTCTCTGACCAGCTCCCTGGAGAACATCTTCTCACGGGTCTGTGTGTATGTGTGTGTGTGTGTGTGTGTCGTCCATCTGTGTCGTGTTTGTCTATGAATGAGAACTGACCTATTTACCCCACCCTGAATGATGAAAATACTGTCTTGTGTGTCTAGTGTTCTATTTAACCATCTGTTTACTCACAAAGTAATAAATATGTGTTTGAATGTAGAAGAGAAAAAACACAATTTTGTCATATTCTACTTGCCCCTGTTTTGTTCCAAACTATGATATTTTTCTATGAAAGACTAAATAAAATTGGTGTGCTACACGCCAGCTAACAAGGCTAATGTTCTCTAAAAGCTTTCTCAAGGTTATCAAAACATTTATTTGATTAATGTTAGTAGAATGCTTTTTAACGATTTATAGTAAAATGTTATTGTTAAATTTAATAACATTCTTAAAACCAGGACATTTTGACCATTCCTAGAACTTAGTAACATTTTTAACTTTATTACTTAATGGAAACGTTAGGTTCTTACAACCTAAGATTGTTAGCTGGAAATGAAAATGGGTTGTGAAGCTCTAAAAAAAACGTTCATATAATCCTGTTATTCATGCAGGCTGGTGTTTTGCTTTAAGTTTAACGTTAACTCTGTCTTCCCCAGGGGGCCAATCGCATGCGTATGCGTCTGGGCAGCATGGGAAGTTTTGACCGCGTGAGTATACCCCCACTCTGCCTCAGTTTGACTTGTGAATACCAGGATCTGTCCGTTTAACTCTGGTTCACTCCGAGAGCTGCCAGAAATCACGTCTCTGTTCTGCCCCTACCGGCAAATATAACTTCATGGTGTGATTTACCACCACACGCTGAAAATAATAGCAATGCTACATCAAGATATTACAGAACATGTTATTTAGCATCCGTGTGATTTGACTAGAACTGGACTGTCAGTTAGATCTTTCTTGGGGGTGGCATGTGTTGACCCCGCCCACCTCTCTTTCTCTCATGGGGTCTCGATGGGGTGTGAAATGTGAGGTGTGTGTGATTGTAAGCCTGGGACTCTGGTCACGTCTGTGTGGAAAAACAAATCACTCGGCTCTGCTTTCCTGCAGGGCCTCATCTGCCCTGTCAGTATAAGTCTGTCACGCTTCCTCTCATGTTTAACATTAAGATAGACCGTGTTACAAACACGGTCACAGCTCATGGCTGCCCTCTGTGTTCTGTATATACGGTGAATCGCGCTTGTTGCAGTCCAAAAATATGAATGTCATTGGAAATCACATTGAATTAAAATCACTTGAATTCAAACTAAGTGATAGATAAAAGTAAATTATGCTAGACATTTCTTGGAATCAGAATTCAGCATAATACACTCTTTTACCGAAGTTTTCCCAAGGTCATTTTAAAGAATTCATTAAGTCAGTTTGTATTAGACTTACACTTGTGTCCTTTAACTGTTCTGAGAAAGTCTGACAGCACCTAGAGCAGTGTTTCTTCATCAGGTGGTCTCAACAAAAGTCCAAGGGGGGCTAAAATTGCTTTTCACAAAGACAATGCAAGCATTCAAATAAACTTAAACCAATAAAAATCAAGATATTCTTTGGTTATTTTTATAACAAATATGCATCTTACCAAGCTCTACAATATTTTATTGGGTAGAAATGAAAACATCTGGGTTGGTTTTGTCTTGTGATTAAAATACATGCAGTCCAGGCATAAAAGAACAGCTTTGTTTGCTTCTCAAACCTATGGAAGAGTAAGGCTTAGCATCTGGTCAGATTTTTGCTTTTTTAATACCATTCTCAGTGTTAAAATTAAACGTGTCATATTTTGCACTGTACGAGAGCCTCCATTTCTTGTCTATTACCCTGCCAGAAGAATCTGTCAACATGTTTTTTTAACTCCATCATGGAATATTTGTTTTTCCTAAATTTAGCTGTAGGCAGCTGAAGGAAGCGGACAGCTTTGTGATTTTTGTGAGCTGAAAGAGAGAGAGCGTTGCACAGCCGTTACTGGTTTCCTGGCCTTGCTGTGGATTGACTAACAGGAGGGCATGGGTTCAGGAACCGCCGTAGCACAGGGACAGGAAACAGAGTGAGGAAGAGCGCTAGAGAAAGACCCTTTTTAAAGCCAGAACAGTAAACACCAGCCAAAAACCTTCCATTGTGCTCCGATCTACCTCCAACGGCTCATGTGCGTCTAATGTGTCACAGGACACAAGCTATTACCATACAATAGATCTCAAAGCGTGTGCGTAGTCACGCTAACCTCTACCCAGCTACTTGTGCTTGGAGACGTGATACGAGACTCGGGCTGGACAGAGAGAGGAAAAGATGCCGGGTGAGTTGGGAAACATTAGGCTGATGTAGCTGGCATCAAGTCAAGGATTTGGTTTGTCTGAAACTTGAAGGTTGTGGTTGTATATCTTGGTAGATTGCTGATTTCACCGTGGGTTACTATCTGGGATGGATTCTTTTGCTGGTGTCAGGTGCTCATTGAATTTGAGATTTGACTTAACCGAGTTGTTTGTGGTCGATAAGCTGAGTCAGATTACAGTGGAGCTGTTTGAGGATGTTAGTGTTTCTGTGGCATTATTTTAAGTAGTTTTAAACGGAAGCATTATTAGTGAAGGTGCTGCAGTATGTTCAGAACTTTGAATCCATCAGGATTCTGCTTTGCTCATCACTGATCTGTTACCGAGTTATTTTTGCTCACCCGGCAGGGCGACTCTCCTGGTGACTCCCCACCTGGAACCCCACCCGGTTACCTTGACGACGATCCAGAAGCCCCGCAGTTCCGTCGCCGGGCGCATACCTTCAGCCACCCGCCCATTAAAAAGAAGATCTCCTTTACTGAGCTTTCATCGCAGGCCTGCAAAGCTCCACTGCGCAGGCAGCAGTCTTTGGCCCCGGAGCTGCTGCAGAGCAGGTAATGCGTCACTTCCTGTTTGCCCTCATGTGATAAAGTTGTTTATCTTTCCATCTTTTTCCAGCACGTGATCATGTGATGCCTCTGCACACACAGTCAGCAAATCTGCTGATATGTGCTGAAAACAGTTTGGTGTGTTTGAAAGGGTGGTTTGTTTATTTACAGAAATCATAAATATGCTTCAGTGCCTATAAACAGTCCCAAACAAAGTTACTGATTTTAGCATGAACGCTAACATAGTCAAGAACGATTTCGGCATGTTGGTGCATTTGGCACTAACTCAAACAGTTTATAAACTTACTAAAACTACAATTTACTGAAGTGGTTATGAAACTGGTTTGTCTGATCTATAGACTTTGTAGTTCTCAGATATGTAACTGTAATGTTATGTTTATTTCTTCTGCTGTCATTTTTAATGTATACACATGTATCACTATAGAAACGTGTGATTTATATGCAAATGTAAATGTTGTTTAGTATTTGTTGTTTCAATTGCTTAAAATAGATGTTTTATAGTTTGTGTTTTAAGAATCGTTGACACATTTTAAATTCAGGTTTGCTTCAACTTTTCTTCACTTTAGATAAACCCTGGTTTTGCTCTACTCCAGCTCATTTTGATAGGTGACCTGTATATTTTCTGCTCACATGAAAAAATCTTTCATCTCAGGAGGTTTTGTAGATCAGTGGTTTTCAAGCCAAGTCCTGGAGACACACAGCACTGACACACTAATCTGACACACTAATTTCAGCTCATGAAGCTCTTGTAATAAGCTCCGATGAGCTGAATCAGTTGTTAAATAAAAGAGATATTCAAAATGTGCAGAGCTGTGGGTTTTAAAATGTTGTAAATTGTGGCTCCACAGCAGTTTCTATATCTCTGTAAAGTAACGTGTTTGTTGGGGGCCCTTTATGTTCCGGCTCCCTCAGTCCTGCTGGTTTCTCAAGAGTACGCAGTGTTTCTGAGAGCGAGTCTACCTTCAGCCTCTCCTCCTCCTTCCACACCCCCACCTTCCTGAAAACCTTTTACCAGGGCTCTCTCGGCTCCCTGGCCTCCGTGTCGGACAGCGGGAGTCTTAAGAGGTGAGAGGGGGCCACGATCTCGTGCTGTTTGCCGTCCGTTTCCTCGGGGGTCAAAGCTGAGCAGTTGGCAAACTGTTGGCAGCCACCTTCTCTGCGCCTGTCTGTTTCTTAACCCAAAGGCTTTAGGCACAATGTCATACGTAAGAAGAAACTCTTCTCTAACTTCCTGTCTCTCTTCCTGTCAACATTGTTTGACATTGTCCAATGGGCAGATGCTTCAGAATTGCATGTTGCCGTCTTTACTAACTAAGTGTAATAATTGTAAACATAAGGTTGCAGTAGCATATATACTGCAGCAAGCGACTGTTCTGCTAATCTGTACTCTGTTGTGTTTGCGCGCTATCGACATAATTTTGACAATTACTGTATATGTGTATATATGAACTTTTTCCGAATTACAACTTATTGTCTAGTTGGGTTCAATAATTCTGTTGTTTTTCAGTTCATGTCTTTTGTCTTTTCTTTGTACCTAAATTTTTTTGTCTGAATATTTTTAAATTGTTTTTTAAATTGAAAAACTGTTTGGTCAAATATTTCACTGTTTCACAGATTATGATAATTATGTGATTGCTGTTTGCACGACTCATGTTTATTTTAATAGCTCATATAATCAGGACAAAAAATGTCCTTGTTATTTATTTCTTGTTATATTTATAAATTGATTATTGCAGCATGAAAACATACAGTAACTCTTAGAACATTGCTTAATCAAAGCTCTGATACGCTAGTAAAATTGAAGAATGTCACGATACGACCCCTTTAACAGGTTTAAGAGAATAAGTCTAAAACAGCTTCTGTCATTTGACATGGTGTGCCCTCCCACGCCTCCCAAGAATTCATAGCAGCAGTTGTCAAGGCTAAATGTATTCAAAGAGTGTGCACACATTGAGTCTAGTCTGCAATATTTACTCTCCCAGTGCCTTTTTTTTTTTAAAAACAACTGTTTGACGAGGCTTTGTGTGCTGGTGGCTTGAACTATGAGCCTTCATCTGAACAAAAAGCCTCCGTAGATTTAATAACTACAGACGTGCCTTGATGTGTATTCGCCCGTTTTGGGTTTGACGTAGTGGGCTTTAATGATCCAGTGCTTTGGGAGTGGAGAACAGGAGTAATAATGACACATCCTTGGCCCAGCAGTTTTCTACAAATTGGAAAGAGGTCTTATTCTCTGGATTTTGGATGTCAACTGAGGTCTCATCTAATTGAATATGTGGTGTTGGGTTCCTACAGCACACCTGTCTGCTGAGCTACAGGCAGGGTTGGTGTGTATTTTAGTGTTTAATGCATAACATTGAAACCCATTGGAGGCTTTCATTAACTTTAAAGGGCCTTGAGGTTGTCAGGGGGTTGTTGTGGTAACAAAGGAAAGTGACAGATACAGGGAAGTCTAGCAGGATAAAAGTTATTTGTTTAGTCTTTTGGATCACTGTGGTCCTGCGTCTAATATAAACGATTTATTATTTTAGGTCTTTGGACTTGGAAGTCCTTGAAAGTTGTATAATCTTTAAAAACCTGTTACTTTCACGATACCACAAATTGTGACCTGTTGTCTGGTGGACAAAATCATCTGATAAATAATTAAAAGTAGATCCCAAGGAGGCTAAAGACATATATAGGGGCCAGAATATCGTAAAGAATTGAAAGTAGACACTTGGCATGGGCCAGTAAGCAACCACTTCCATAGCAACACCCTGGTAACGACCCACAACATTCTAGCATTGTGGCGCAAGTTTTATACAGACACATTTTTTTAAAATGTAGTTCTTACTCTGGAAAAACTGTCTGGTTGTTTTAAAATGTCAGGTTTACTTTAAAATGTAGTCCTTCACATGTTTATTCAGGGAAAATTGGTTTTGTCCAGTATTGTGTTGTATTGATTGTTGGTGTAGTATTACGTGTGTGTGTGTGTGTGATTCAGCTGTTCCGTTTGCTAAAGTTGTTTACTTCTGTCCACATTCTAATCATTTCTCTTTTACTCTAAACAGGTAATGCGTGTTTTCTCTAGTTTATGCATGAAACAAATTAACTTACAAGCACTCTAAATGCATCGCTTTAATTGCTTATGTGCTTCTGCTTAAGCGTGTTGCAGAACGAACATGATGCATATTTGAACGTATATTTATGTTTATTACTTTCTGTGTATGCTGTCTGAAATGCTGCTTTCATTTGAACCGCTGTGTTTTGTTTGGTCTGTCTGTAGTGCTGATGGGGAAGGCAGGAAGAGGTCTCTGTCAGGCTGTAGTACAGATTCTTTGACTTTGGTGACTCCGCGGAGAGTCTCTTGGCGTCAGAAGATTTTTCTGAGGGTGGCGTCACCCATGAACAAACCCTCAGCAACTATGCAGAACATGGGTGGGTACACAAGTGTGC
This sequence comes from Ambastaia sidthimunki, assembly GCA_036877625.1. Lineage (NCBI taxonomy): Eukaryota > Metazoa > Chordata > Actinopteri > Cypriniformes > Botiidae > Ambastaia > Ambastaia sidthimunki. The sequence continues at coordinate 26,560 of JAZGTK010000705.1, forward strand.
ATACTCGCATACGTTTGTACACGGTTGCTTGGCTAGTCTGAATGGGAACATAGCATAGATGTATAAAAAAACAATTCATATTTAGATCTTATTACTATAGACTAACCCCATATTGTAGGCGCACACAGAGAAACGTATGCAGAGAAATGTATGCAGACCGGTGTGGCTTTACACCCTGTCCACCCACCTGTTTTATTTATAGTCAACACTGCAGGTTAAATCATTGTTTTGCTAGCTTGAGATCAAAACAACTGCCTCAAGGTGTTTTTTTTTTTGTTGCTTTTTACAGAGATTCGAAAACTGAAAGGAACAAGGAAACAAAAAAGTTTACTGAAAAATAAATGACCAGTAATTAATTTAATTGTTTGATGGGTGCTTTTATTTTGGCAACCCTAAATTGCTAAAATAAAACGTATAAATTATATACTATGTATTACAATGACATTCAGTTAATTACTTTGAAGTGCTATGTAAATACCATAATGTTTATATGGTCATCATGGATTAGCTTGTTCTCATTTGATACCATCACTGTACCATCGTCCAACCACAATGCTTCATTTACAAAACCACTTCTTTCTTTCTTTGTTCCATTTGAGAATAAGCCCCAGACACATTTAGGTTCCTGTGTGCTCCTTTTCAGACCACATGGACGGCCGAGAGCTGCTGCCTCTCTCTCCTCGGTCTTTGGACCAGACTCAGAACCCTCTGGTCAACCCCTTGTCCACAGACCAGGGCTTTAGTGGCGGCCGCCGCGGCCCAGCTGATTACAGGTCCCTGTGGAAGAAAGCCATCCACCAACAGATTCTGCTTATCCGCATGGAGAAGGAGAACCAGCGACTGGAAGGTTGGTGTTTCTGTACATACACCCTCAGTTTCTGTTGCGGTCCCTCCCATTTGGATTATAGCCATGTTGTCTTGCTTTACTGGCTGGCCGTTCATTCACCCAGAGACAAAAATCATCATTTTCTTACCCTCATGTCATTCCAAACTCGTATTACTTGATTTTTCTGTTGAACTTGGGTATGTTTGTTTATTTGGTTATTTGTTTCCCATACACAATACATGCATCAGTGACCAGGTGCTGTCAGGTTTCATAAAGAACTAAAACGCAACACAGAAGTAGCTCATGTGAATAACATGCAATATTCATTTCCCCTGAAGCCATACGAGAGCTTTGTGAAAAACAGACTGACATTTAATTCCTTGTTAACTGCTAATCTTGGTCTTGATCCAAATTTCTGTTGTGTTCTTCATTATATTGATTGATTTTGCTTATACTGTTCTCATTTGTAAAACTCTGGAATACAAGCATCTGCTTGAGAAATTATGCCACAGATAACAGATACTGGTTTGGTACCACCTAAGGAGTGTAAATGATTACAAATATGTCATTTTTGGGTATACTGTCCCTTTAAAGGCAGGGTAGGCAGTTCTTTCCAGAAACATTTTATTATGCTGTTTGAAAGTCTCTTCACATCCTGATATCAATCATTAAGTGGTCTAAATGTGTTTATATATATCTTTTGCGCAAGGCGCGGGAAAATAAAATATTTGCCCAATCATTGCATTCAGTCCGAATGTAATGATAGGATGTCCTACTTGCCTGTCAAACCATGAATGCGTTGACGTGTTGGAGGGGGCGTGGCTTTGGAGAGCGCTTTGAAAGGAGGGATTTTATGCTTTCAAAGCTAGATCGCTATTGCTAGCTTATCTGAAATTGCCTACCCTACCTTTAAATACACAACCGTAATGCAAGTGGAACATTTATAGAGTGAGTGGAGAGGATTTTTTCCAGATGCCATCAATATGATTAGACTGTTGTTTCTGTCCTGGCCTTATTTTTAGAGGGTCAAGTGGCTTTGCTTCTGTTTTACATTCTAGGGCAAAGTTAAATATAGATCGGAATGTCTAGATGACGATCTCGTTCTTTAAAACCACGTTTTTACTTCTGTGATGTCTGGGCTACAACTCCAGCCCTAGTCTTTCAGAAATAGCTTAATAATACTTGCTATTTAAGCTCTGTAACATACTATTCTTACCACTATTCAAAGAAGAATATTTCAGCTTTTATTTTGGAAAAGCAAAACTTTGTAAAACATCGCCCTCTGTTGGCCAAATCATTTCACACATGATGTTCAGTAAGACTCAAGTTATTTCCTGTGTGCATTTCCTTTGATTTAAATTTTTCTGTCTGTTTGTTTGTCCTGTTTTATGCCCCAAACTGAATAAACATGTCTGAGTAGAAGGTGAGAAATGTTTGAACTTCTGAACAGGCTGGAATAAAATCAGTTACTGGCATGATCAGTGTTTGGCTTCAGTGTGACGCACAAACAGCTACTCTGGGAATAAATAAGTGAACTCAAGCTTTTTTGCATTGAAGCCTCACTAATATGTTGTTGGTCTTTAGGAGAACATTAATTGCATTAGTCTAGGGGGGCAGGTTTGTTATTACCTGATAAGACTTATTTTTTTTAAAGATAGTTTAAATGGATTTAGATTATTTGTGTAGGATAAAAGGTCTGTGCCATGTCTTAAACACCCACACCTCAAAAAAGCTGAGGGGTCATGCATTTTACCCCCAAGAAACAGATTTTCCCAGAATACTGTACACTACCATGGCAACTAGCTGTCAACAATATACCATATCTTTTTCATTTCTTTAGTAAGTTTCTTTTGGTTTGTTTTTTTGTCATTGTGTATAGCCTAGGGTATTACAACTAAACCTCTGTCAACAGCATGATACAGGTGTTTTCTCAAGGCGCTATACGCTTGCTTGTTAAACTTCCATTTTAAATGCTAAAAAATTACTGTAATATTACTGTAATTTTACTGTAAAATTACTGTAAAAGCATTTTCTGCTTGTTTTTACAAACGGAGCAAATTAGATTTATTCCCGGCAGTAATCAACAGCATGCCACATTGTGTGCTCTGGTGGATGATCATGTTGACTCTGAATGCTAATATGTTTTGTCAATTACATCTAAAAGCAATTCATAGATCTGTCCACTGTTGTAATATTTGTTATTATAAATAAATAAATAAAGCTGAGACCTGCTGCTTTGTATTTGAGTTTCTAATTGTCGCCCCACAGCCAGTCGTGATGAACTGCACATTCGAAAGATGAAGCTGGACTACCAGGAAGTGTGTCAGTGCTCCAAAGAGGTGCAGGCCCTGTGGGACAGGAAGCTGAGCAGCCCCTGCCGCACCAAAGTGCAGTGGGACAAGGAGGAGATCCACAGCGCTGTCTGTCAAGGTTAAAAAAACACTGAGCCATAACCTGTCAACTTCACTCTATAAACCTCAAGATTCCTTGGAAAATAGAGACTTTTGAACAAGGGTATTGTAAGCTGTCAAATGTGACTTGTGTTTATATTAGATGTTAGGTCAAGTGTAACATTGACATGTTGTTAATCAGCGTAAGATATGCAAAGAAAAGGTTTAAATTTATCTTCAATTTATATTAAGGGGCTTAAAACCCTCAGCAGGCAACAGAATGTTGCTGGTTCGATCCTCACAAAGAATGAGCCAAGACACTAAACCCCAAAGTATACCAAGAAGACTATTAACTAGGACTAGACTGCCAAAAAGTTTCTTACACATGTCGATGTTTGTTGCATTTAGGTTTCTGCTTATATAGCACAATTTTGTTTGGTTTGTTTTGCTATTCTGTTGATGAGTCACCCACATATGGGATTAAATCTCTGCATTACCTGCACAGAGCTGTGACTGTGTGTGTGTGTGTATGTGTGTGTACTGCAGGGGTCCCAAAGAGCCGACGGGGAGAGGTGTGGCTTCTGCTTTCTCAGCAATACCGTCTGCGTCACCGCCTGCCACAGCGGCAGCAGCCCCCAGATACGCCTTATCAGGACCTTCTGAAGCAGCTCACAGCACAACAACACGCCATCCTGGTGGACCTGGGTCAGTATCAAACCCTTCTCATGCCCCCTACAGCTTATCTGGAGGAACATTGTGCAAACACTGCAAAAGTTCCCAGGGAAGACATGCGGTGTCAAACTCTGTGTCTGCCTCATGGTTGAGTAGAACTGTTGCCTCTCAACAGGGTTGACTGTCTTTGTGAATTACATAGTTATTTCTCTGCTGAAGGAGAGTCCAGTGGGACCTAGTGTAAGATCTAGTGAACTGGACCTGAACTTTTAATCTGTAGGATCGCCATAGTCATAGATGAAGCTAATCATTTTTGACGTAGTAATTGTATTTTTGGTAACACAGTTTGGCAGGATAAACATTTTCTGTTGGATTTGTTAAAATGTAAACATTGAATACATTCCAAACCCTTGAATATATTAACACTCAGACAGACAGACAGACTGAGAGAGAGAGATGGAGAGAGAGATGTCGAGATGGATATAACAAAAAAAAAATAGACAGAGAGATGGGTAGATAGACAGGGGAAAAAATGTACAGATAGACAGATGTAGAGATAGAGAGATGGATATAGATCTCTATATAAGAATTTCATAAAACATTGTTTCTGTTTTTCCAGGCCGGACGTTCCCAACACACCAGTATTTCAGCACTCAGCTGGGTGCCGGGCAGCTGTCTCTGTATAATCTACTGAAAGCTTACTCCCTGCTGGACACAGAGGTGGGCTACTGCCAGGGGATCAGTTTTGTGGCTGGTTTGCTGTTATTGCATATGAGTGAGGAGCAGGCTTTCGACACCCTCAAGTTTCTTATGTACGACCTGGGCATCCGACGGCAGTACCGCCCAGACATGATCTCTCTGCAGGTGTGTATGTGTGTGTGTTTGCATTAGTTCAGAACTGGTATGTTTGCTTTGTTTAAAGCACCTACTGTTAAATGTTGCAGGACTGGTTTTTGTGAATCATAATAACAGACTGACAAGAGACACTGTGTGCTTATTTGTAGGACTGTATGTCACGTTATCTTCCAAATAATGTTCTGTTTAGTGTTTCTTTAAACTTTGAATTAGCTGTAAGGAATTTAACCTTAATTTAGAATGACTTTATTATTAATGTTAGTAGGCTAGAAAATGCCGTTTCATTCTTAATAGAGTAGGTCACCATGTTAAGGTCACATGACCAGCCGAGCACCAATCACATGATCTCGATTATGAGTTACTCTCTTATCAGACACTTTCCATTGCAGAATAAATCAGGACTGGGCAGTGTGGTTGTAAATATGGTGTTTCTGCTAGAAGGAACCGTTAACCAGACTTGTGTGTTTTTGTGTAGCGCTTCATCCATGATAGATGTCACTGAATAGTCACTGTCATATTGGTCAGCGAAACAGAAAGTTGCTTAGTGCGGTTTAAAAAGAAATAGTTTACCTGAAAATAAAAATTCCTTTACTTTTGTACACGTGCCATTATTTTGTTATTAGTGACAGACTACATTTAAAAGTTTCCTTATACTATATGATAGCTTTGTATACAAAGTGTTTTTGTGAACTGAAATTCTTCAACTGAAATTTTGTGTTCCATTGATGTTTGGAAGGACATAAGAATGACAAAATATTAAATATTTTAATATAAAAACAAAGATTAGTGCAAAACTTAGTGCCAAACAACCCTAGAAATGAATTCGTGTTGAACTCCTCCACTGTAAATCACACACACCCCCCCCCACACACACACACATACACACATACACACACACACACACACAATGGTGTGTGGTAAGCAAACACTTCACTGTCTCCACCTCTTGTACATTGTTCACACAGTTAGTCTTTCCTCCTCAGCTGTTAGCGGTTATTCATCATCAGATATGCCAATGTTTAATCCCTCAGAAAGAGAGAGAGAGAGAGAGAGAGAGAGCCTGCCTCAGTCTCACTTCAGTTCACACCTCTGAGTGTGACTGTCTTTCTTCTCCTCTGGCTGTAGATTCAGATGTACCAGCTGTCCCGGTTGCTGCACGACTATCACCGTAACCTGTACGATCACTTGGAGGAGCAGGAGATCTGCCCCAGCCTGTACGCCGCGCCCTGGTTCCTCACTCTCTTCGCCTCTCAGTTCCCGCTCGGCTTTGTGGCCCGTATATTTGGTATATTTCACTTCCTATATACAGTATATATGGTATATCCAGTAATTCAGAACAGAACTGTATGTATAACATGATGGACATGAGGGTAGTGGTAAATTAATCTTGTAGGGTTTGGTTAGGGTTGTTTTCAAATCCACATATAAAACAAGTGTTGTTAAGTTTTGAGTGTGTGTGTGTGTGTGTGTGTGTGCGCGCTGTGTTGCAGACCTTCTGTTTGTCCAAGGTACGGAGGTGATTTTTAAGGTGGCCCTGTGTTTGCTGAGCAGTCACGAGGGAGAGATTCTAGAGTGTGACGGTTTTGAAAGTATTGTGGACTACCTTAAGTCCACCATTCCCACACTCACACACAGCCAAATGGAAGAGACAATCACTAAGGTAATTTTAAATAAAGAAATGTTTTGCTGGGGTGTGTGGGGTAGAATCCAGTGACAGCAGTGCATCATAATACTAAATGTAGTAGTATATATATTGTATACTACGCAGTATGCAGCACACTAGTATTTTATTTCAACATGGCCAAACATTCCAGATAAGGAAGTTCTTTCTTTGACCACAAGATGGTGCAACTTGTCTTGCAAAAAACAAGTGTGTAAAATAAACAGCTTTTGTGCGCTAAAGAAATATGGAAATTCATGTACTGAAATTTTTATTGGTTCTTAGTTATACGTATATATTTATAGTTATATATTTTTAAATTTAAATGCATTAACATAATGACAGCATTTGTGTAAAGGAACATTTTATAAAGTAAGTTTACAGTACTAAATTATTAATGATCTTCTACTGAAAAGGTTTGGGCAGGACATATTAAAAGTATCGTAGTCTTTTGGCATGTTTTGGCCATATACTGCGGCTGCGTTCCACTTCATTTACACATACGCTTGTTAACTTTCTTAAGCACTTCCTCTCCAGGGAAGTCTTGAATCATTTTGGAAGTCTGTTCCGCTTCGTTAAGTGGGTAAATGAAGGTTCTACTTACAGACCCTCAACCTCTTGATTTTGACCAAGGGAGCGAACATACTCATACTGTATGTGTGCATCAGACAGCTCCATATCCCAGAATGCAATTGATTGTGACATCACACCAGCATATACAGTAGATGGTTACTCCTGTAACTACTGTTACAACTGTAATATTTCACCTTAATGAAAAATATGGGAAGCTGTATTTGAAATATAATATATGCAACCTGTGATGATAACTGTCGGTGTGAAATGTGATTGGTCAGGCTATCGAGATGGACATCTCCAAGCAGCTGCATGCGTATGAGGTGGAGTACCACGTTCTGCAGGACGAGCTGTCAGATGGTCCTCCACCAGCAGAAGACTCTGATAGACTAGATAAACTGGAGAAGGCCAATGCCCAGCTCAAGAAACAGAACATGGACTTACTAGAGAAACTGCAGGTGTGTGACGTTCCACCTTCGTTTAGAAAAAACATGCAAAAAGTAACACAAACAAAGTGTTTTGTGTCTTTATTGCCAGTGGGTGGCAGCAAAGCATATATTTAAATATTCCTCACCTGGAAAAGAAAACGTAAAAAGTCATTCCTGATATCCTTAAATACTAAAATAATTGTTTTCTTTTGATTAAGTCTTTAACATAAAATCAAACAGTAGGAGAATTGTAAACACAGTTGACATCATCTATGATCCATGATGCTGATCCATTGTGTTTCTCTTCCGGAAGAATAAATTATCTTTGAATTATCCATAAATTATCTTGGAATTATCCGTATAATTTTCACCTCACTAGACATTAGTTAGCATTTGGCTTTTGTATTAACAGGCAGCTCGTTTGAAGATCCAGACGTTGGAAAGCACCGTGGAAAGCTTCTTATCTCGTGAGAGCAAGATGAAGCACCTGATCCGTTCTCTGGAGCAGGAGAAGACCTCCTACCAGAAGACCATTGAGCGCATGCGCAGCAGTTTACCTCCTGAAGCCATGGCTGATGTGGAGATGACACAACTCAAGTCCAGCACCAACGGAAAAGCCAAAGAGGCCGGCAAAAAGCCTTGAATTGACTGAAGCTTTGAAGTGACACAACACTATCTGACTGACATGTATGGCGATAAACATCAACATGCCCAAATAAAAACATCTGCTTCTTCCTCGTTCCCCCAAAGTGCTTCACTCCTGATTGCCTAATTCAGTCTTGCCACGTACGTCGAAGAACGTAAACGTTCGAATTAGAAGACGCCTATGCCACAATACTTTTGTGTACTACAAATGTGAAATGATACAAAAGTATTTTATTTCCAAAGAGCTTCATCATGTCTGCGTACAAGGTTTGTTTTGTTAATATCTATACATGGACAACTAAGGTTGACTTTTTTTTTGTTGTTGACCTGAGGCTTCAGTAGGGTTAAACACTGACTGAATTGAGGAAAAAACAAATATTTACCAGGTCAAACTTTTGCTTAAAGTGCTTCACCTAAAGTGCAAGCGGGAAGTGAATCCGTGTGCTGCCGGGGTGTTCATCCGCAGCTTACAAACATGGCCTTGCTGCCCAGCTATGTTTGGTTCTTAGACAAATCACTCTAAAGACATGAAGATTAATGTGTCTTTAAACTGTCATGTTTTTATTGCACAGTATTCTGTGTGCTGGATGCAAACGTGTGCCTGTACTAAAAGTACCTGATGTGTATGTAGATGTATGTGTGCAACCTTTCTAATGCAGATCATTTTTCATCCTAAGATGGGCGTAAAAACACAAATCCTATTTGATTGGCCATTTCATCATTTTTTTTTTACTTTTCTTTCTGAATGTTTTTTGTGTCACACCAAAACCTCCACTTGACATCTGCACAAATATTTTTGTAGTGTTGTATAAGAGTGTAGAGGTCATTATATTCCTCTGTGTCTTGGAGAGTTGCTTACAAAAGAAAAGCCTGTATATCTGAAACAGTCTGGAAGAATGTATAAAAATCCTGTCTTTATAGATGCTAAAGACATCCGAAAACATTGCTTTTGTTTTTCTTTTTGTTTATTATTAATATTTTTGTATTGCAAATTCTGTTTGATGTCAGGTAAATTAGGCAGGTAAGCCTAATTCCACAAATTCAATCCACCAATAAGGAGTCGTTTCTAAATTGATGGGTGGGGCATTGGATTGGACCACCTGTTTAGATTTGGATGGTTGGCCAATCAGATTGTACATATGACAGGAATCACACTGTATTGGCCACTCATCTAAACATGTGAATGTCGTGTTCAGTTCAGCCTTTATTGTGCACTTAAAGCAGGAAAATCTACTTGAACTCTTTTTCTTGTTTGTCCAGAAACTTTGTCTTCAAGTAGTTTGTTTAGAATGATCGAGTCTCTGTTATGACAGTAATGAATGAATCAGTCTTTGGAATCATATGGCAGTGTTGCTCTCGTTTTTCTTTCAGCTGTTCTGTGTCCGTGTGAACATCTTCACTAATATATCAAAAGTTCAGTGTGTTTTAAGCGTTACTGCTGGGTGTTGCGAATGGCAGTTTTGTGTAAAAAGCTTTCCAACTTAATCTTGATTATGCGTTTGTGTTTTCTGTTTTTCTGTAGTCTTATTTCTTGTAAGAAATACAAAAAAAAAAGCATATCTTTGTAAAATGTGATGGAAAACAAAGAATTATAAGGGTGCATGTTTAATCAGGGCTCTTTTTCAACACATATACTCATGATTGAGTTACACGGTTGAATTTGTTCAGAGGTTACATTCTAGCAATACTCCTGCACCAAAAACCTGATTTATAATAATAAAAAACATGATTAAGAACAAGGTCACATGGTTTAACCTTTGATGATTTTTATGCCATCATTATCTTCATACAAAAAAAGACACAAAACAAATGGTCACAGCCTTTAATGCATCATGATCATATTGTTTATATTAAATGTGCCAAAAACTTGTTATTCTTTATTGTTTTGTTACCAAATCACATCCTGCCATTTCTGCACATATAATGACAGTGTAATGTTATAAATGATTCTGTAACACTTTAAAGACTGTTTTGTGGGGCTGCATTTATTTCAGATTCAGTTTGAATAGATCTGGTGAACTTGTTTTTTTTAAAGTGTATGAGTGCTGTGTTCAGATCCCACAATCTTTCTGAGATGAACTGGATTTGTTTGTGTCTGGTATGTCGGTCCTCCATACTCTATTAAAATCAACTTTTTATACCTCAATTTTCATCTGTGATTATTAGTGGAAGAAATAACATCTATCTGAAGGTCATGAGTATATAATAATTAGGTTTAATGTTTTCCATGTAAGATTATCAGCAATATTAAATAATGTATAGAAGCATTGTAACTTCATGAGCAGTTCAATAACCTGTCTAAATTAATATTAGTTGAAGAATAATATGGAATTCGATCTAAATAAGAATTTAAATAATTTAAGACACACACACACAGGTTGGTGCAAAACCTGATAATTTAAGAAATTTTAAATTTTAAGAAAGATCCAAATAAGCATCTTGTGGGTTTTAAAGAAAGCAAGGAAATCTGGCCTTTTGTGTGAGAGATTACATTGTCATTGTCACATATTTAATCTAAATCACATTTGTATACGGATAAATTATTTTTTGTAATCTAGAAGTACAGCTAAAGACTAAATATCGTTTGTCACATTCTTTTATTTTTCCAGGTATTAGATTAGATCACCAGGTTATTAACAAGACAAATTATTTTGTCTTGTTTCACTGTTTGGAGCTCAGACACAATGGCAAGAGCAATATACCACTAGAATTCCTTTAAGACATAAAAATGATGACATACTCTAACCAGTTTGCATTATTTTTATTCTTTCCAGTAAACAGAACCATCTACTACAGTGCTTGAATATTAATTTAAACCCTAAGGTTGTTCCCTTTACCTGAGGCTGTTTAACAGCAGGTCTGAGACTCGAGTCTTGGAGAACTGGCTGAGAAATCCTTTATCTCAAGGCCAGCCTTCATACCGCCACTATTTCGTGATGTAAATTGTATCCTTTTGTGATGTTGCTTTTGCCTCTAGGTGTTTATAGTTCAGCTAAGTCAATAGAACTACATATTAATTGATTCTTATAGGCGCTGTTTGAAAGGCATTTGTGAATTAAAAGGTTGATGTTATGTGACCTGTTGTTATCAGTGCATATGCTGAGGAAAAATAAAGCCTGATGGTTCTGATGGTTTAGTGGGAAGTGGGGTAAGATGTGTCAGTGGGTAATTTAATGTGGTAAAATGTGCAATTAATAACACGCAGCAAAATGATTTTTTACATTGAATTGTGCATTATTTTCATTTAAATCATTTGCTTGTTCCCCAAATGTTCAGTTTGAGATATAGCTTACCTACAATATGGGGCACATTGTGTCCAGAGTCATTTTCTTTAAGATCTTATATTTCTGTGGCTCTTTTCCTGTGTTTAATTTTATCTAATGTCAACTGATAACAGACATCCTCTAAATATTAGTCGCACCTCTCATTTTTCACTGCCACCTTAAGTATAAAATGGCACATCTTACCCCACTCCACCCTAGAGATGAGCCAGGCTGACCTGGGAAAGTTCATTTGTTTAATAAAATTCTGGCCTCATCGTGTACGGCCTTATAACTCTCTGTCCTTATGCAAAGAGTGTCTTTCTGCGTTACAAAGAGTTAGAAGAATTGCAATTCTTGGCACGGAATGTGGTGATATGTAGTTTTAAAGATAGATGGGAAGTTAAGCCCAATTTTCCTGCAGGGAGTGAACAATGAGTCATTGGACCAGACGTAAGACCAGCTGAGAGATGGAGTCAGTGCGTTACCCACCCTTTGCGTTGATAAACCTCCTTTTGATGGTGAGGGGATGCAAAAATACCACTTTCTGAGCATTGTCGCTGGGCTTATCACTCTCTCGGAACAAAAGGCAGCATTCCGTGCGTGTTCCCTGTTGAGGGTGTTTCCTGTGGAGGGGAAATGCCTGGACGGATCGTGGAAGTCAGTAGGGGATTGCCGCACAGAGAACTTCCTCTGCACAGCCTTATCAGTGCTTTTTGTTTAATACCATGTCTGTCCTCCCCTCTGCAGAGATGCACAATTAAGTTGCTTATGTCATGGGTGATGGAGTGCTACACAATACTGGCATCAAACCATTTTGTGGGGCATGTTTTACTGTCGCTTCTCTTGTGCATTTTCAGATTTCCAGATTGGGTTTAATATGGAATGTTCTAGTGATTGGAATACTAGGGTCATTTATCTAAAGGTCATCAAGAAATAAAGATGCTTTTTGCTTATATAATTGTATAGTTAGGGTATCTACCAAGGAGTTTACACTTGAACCATGACTCTCAGGACCAATACATCAACTTCTGCATAAAAATAAACAAACCAATGCATGTTCAAAACAAACAGACCTACAAAAGCACTTAAAAGTAAGCTGAATATGTTAACAACCTTTAATAGTTTTAGTCCACATTACTTTAACAGAACGCAGCTTCTACAACTGTACTGTATTTTTTGTATGAAGGGGCTGTATGAAGGGGCTGTATGAAGTCACAGTAGTGTATGAAAAGCTGAGTTGACAAGCAGTGCTTGCAGGTTAAACCTCTTGAGGGAGGCAGTGTCCTCCAGCCTTATAAGGTGAGTCTATTGCATGATTTGTGGTGAAGTATACAAGGATCTGGGGCAGAAAGTAAAAACTGTAGAAAATGAAAAAGGAAGTTGAAAAGCAATGTATGATAGTTATACCGTGGGTGGCTTTTTCATTAGGTGAGAAAATGCAGATCAGAGCTGAGATGTTTTTGCAAACTTTTCACAGCATCTGATCCCGTTTATTAACCCAATTCTGACCCAGATTCTGGAGTGAGATCTGTCTGGTTTAAAAGGATAACAAAAGAAATCATTACTATTCATTCGTTCTTAACTAGTCATCGGAAACTGCTAATCATTCCGCTTATTGAGGAAAGCTGTGCGTATTTTCTAAGCAATACGATTTCTGCTTTTCACATGACAAATAGTGAAACATGGAAAAAATGTCACAGATTTAGTTCTCATAGAGACTTGGGGGTGGGCTCGTTATGACTTGGGCCAGTCAGCAGCCACCTAGCAACCACAGAAAACCTCAGCAATCATATAATAACAGGCATCTCAGATCACTGTAGCAACCACATAGAAATGTATTAGCAACACGACAACACTGTAGCAACACGCTGTTTTTGTACAGGCACCAATTAAAATCTACAGTTAATATTACAGTAATATTAAACCCTTGAGAACCTGTCCAGTTGTTTAATGGATTTTTTGTGTATTGACACAACTAACTGGTTTTAAAAATACAGGAAATATGTTGTGCATTATAAAGATCAGATTTTGGTGTTGAACACCAAGGCTGCAAAAAATATTCTAAGGTCTGTATATTAATTTACTTTAACTATTAATTAGCTTGTTTTGTTTGTGCACTGTGTGTAAAGATAATGGTTAAGATGTTCACAATATTGTTTTAGAAATATGAGCTATGCTAAAACGTTTTAAAACTTATCATAGAGAACATAATTAATTACTGAGTGTATGAGCACAGAAATTTATCTCTAGCCTAATAAGTGTATTAAAATATTCCATTTGAGGAATCTTTGGTTATGCTGTGTTTGGGGATTCTATACAGAGACCAGGTGACAGAGGTGTATTGCAGACAGCTGCAGGAGTCCGGCGCTATGGAGACGCAGGTGTACTGTGTCTGGCCTTGAGAATCTGTCTGTATCCCAGAGGGGACGTCTCTTGTTAAATCTACACTAATTCCAACATCCTTAAATAGTCTATATGAAGATGTCCCTGATGCACAGAATCTACATCTTAAACACTGTATAGACTGTTAATGAAATGTTTCATCTTCACATGGCCGTCGATCTGTCTATTTAAAGAGATATAGCTGTATTTTTTTCAATGCATGTCAAATATCTACAACAGATTAGATAATTAGAGCAGGCATTTCACGGTACGTTTTAAAAGAGGACGACAGATGCAACAACACAAAGTAAAATCCCACCTGATATATATCACAGCAGACAATGTATTTTTTTGAATGCAATCAGTGTTTGTCCTAGTATACCTGTCAAAGGCTTCTTTCCTGCCTGGAGGCCATTTGCAAGCCACACTTCCACTTTCATCCCCAGCTGCCGGGCGAGCATGCAGCTAATCCCAAAAGACCGGCTGCATCGTCCCCGGGAAAATCACTGGGCTTACCTGATCCAGCATTGAATTAATCTCCTTCCCCTTTGGGAGGGGAACAAAGCACAGCTTGGTCCAGGAGGAAAGTGAGAGGGAGGAGGGAGTTTCCGTACACATCCCCAGCATAGCACAACTGTCACACCCCCCCATCCAGCTGGTGCTGCCTCTGCCACCACGTATCACATCTCCAAAAAATGCTGCTTTTAGCCATTTTGCTCATATCTTATTCTTTGTAGACAAAACCCACTAGCACAAGAGGCACAGAACGGACAATTAAAACGGCATCAAATGTATACCCAGGTAACAATTATATGTTGTAAGAATGTTTCTGTAACGTTTCCATTAAACATTTAGCCTGAGAATGTTAGCATGTTAACTGGGTGTCAATGTAGCAAATTGATCAGAACTTGATCAAAACATGCATCGTTCATTATCTGAATGCAACCCAAATTCATTTCCTTGATTTAGTGTTTAAGTGTTTTAAGAGCTGTGTTACAAAACCTTGGGAGTTGCCTATTTAGGCTGCATTTGAGTTATCAAAGACCTGCATCAAGGCTTTTCCAAATGATACCACAATGCATTGCAACAAGCTCAGTGAAAAGAATGGGGAATAGGGTAGAGAAATGTTAGTTATAAATATATTTAATTACACTGTGAAAAGTAACTATAATTCACTTATATAATTCAATTCACAAGCATAACTACAACCCTGGTGTATTGGGCATCCCAGACTGATCAGATGAACAAGGAACAATAACTAAACAGGTTAACAAAGAGATCCACAGCAGACTTAAATCAATTTAATTGTTTTTCCTTAAAATAATTTAGACAACATCTGACCAACCTTTCAGAAGAAACGACAAATAGAAACTATTATTTTGTGAAATTGCTTTAGAGATCGTATTATTTATGAAGAGGCAACAGAGACTTTGAAATTACTGCAGTAGTTCTCCTATGTTGTGTTGATAACACAGACAAATGTTTCCATTATTTCACAGTCAGCTTGTGTTGTTTCTTATTTGTATTAAATTTAATACAATCTGCATACATATGCATCCCTTGTTGATTTGTTTTTAAGTTCCACAGGCTGGTGAACTGAGCTTATTTTTCCTGACTGAAACATTTCTCTTCCAAAGTTGTTTTAAACTCTGTTGTTTTAGTGTAAATAACACATTAAAGTTTTATTTATTCACAATATATTTAAATTAAAGGAAAACTTTAAAGCCCCATGCGTTTTCAATTATTAAATACTTTACAGCTACCAATGAGAGTGTATTCTTCTCAATTGACTACATTTCAACATGTTAATCAGATTTAATCTGGACCAGATTATAAGAGAAAAATATAGGTATTCTTTTAGTAATAAATCAAAATTATTGGGGTAAAAACTTATACACATTGGCATGGCGACAGGTTTTTTTTTAGACTGACATTAACAATAACCTTATGACTTCATTCTAATGAAAATCAGTTTTCTAGCTGAGGTATGCTATCATGACAAATGTGACTTGATCCCAGAAGACACGGAATATTCTATCTACTCCCTTTTTAATTAAATTATCCTTTCCCCAAACCAGATCATTAGACCCACTGTTTACATAGTCGCAAAACAACAGAGAAAAAGCAAAGCCATTTTTCTCGGAGAGGCCCTTGCTTTAACAACCTTTTGAGGGAGGAGGCCAACTCTGGGGACTTGTTGGACTATCAGTGAGGGGCGTGAATCTGCACTGACATCATAGACACATCCTCAGTGGTGCCGCGGTGGGCAGTGAGAGAACTGGCTGAAACCGCAATGTTCTGACGTCTGTGATTACCTCAGTAAAAACAGTGTGATGAGTGGAGACACTCTCCACCAGCAAAGCAAACATTCAACTGGGGGCTGCTCTTGTGTGCCTTTGGACAACCCAATGGCTGCTGTCAAATATTTGTTGTTCTGCCCTGTTCCTATCTATGTGGGCTTAGCCACTGCTGATAGTGTTGCTCATCTCCCACGTTGCATGTATGGGTTTGAACTTTGTCTTGGGAGGAGCAGCTTGGAAACTTGTTTTTATAGTGCACATCTGTTTGAAAGCAAGGTGCAACTATGCTTGGGTGGACATAACACACGTACACACACACGCTCACACGCATTGCTGAGCACTTAACATTGTTGTAACCATGGACACACCCTCAATTAATTCACCACCCACCTATATCTCATAGCGCTGACACCACACCCTTCTAACTAATAACAAACAACCTCCACCCTCTGACCACAACACCAACTCTACCCACTATGACTGTGTACTATTCTATGTAATGTCTTTTCTCTCTCTCTCTCTCTCTCTCTCTCTCTCTCTCTCTCTCTCTCTCTCACACACACACACACACACACACACACCTCATGTCTTCACCTTTTTGTTGAAGGCTGTGTTGATATTGTGTTGAGATGCAGAACTCAGAGGAAGTTCTCCAGATGAGGTTTCTAGAGCAAGCACTGAGGCATAATGGTTAGGCTCACTTAGGTTTCAGGTATCTGGCTAAGAGCCCATGTACTTGCTCTATTTTTCTTTCTCTCTCTTTTTATCTTTCTCTCGCTCTCTCCTTAACCACTTACATCCTGTTTCTGAAGGGGGACCAGTGCCATCAAGCACTATTTATAAAGTAGATTGGGAGAGGTGCATTGTGGGCATTAAGTGGTGCAACTCAAAAACAAAGGTTACACAATGACC
Organism: Ambastaia sidthimunki; assembly: GCA_036877625.1. Classification (NCBI taxonomy): domain Eukaryota; kingdom Metazoa; phylum Chordata; class Actinopteri; order Cypriniformes; family Botiidae; genus Ambastaia; species Ambastaia sidthimunki. Next base: position 43,466 of record JAZGTK010000705.1, read on the forward strand.
TAAAAATGTGCAATCAAAACACATCTCTACAAACCTGTAACATTTAGTTAGTCCATGTCTGTTAGCTTTGAGGTATTCTGTAATCTGTATGTAATCTAATGGCAGTGTTTTCCTTAAAATGACAAAATGACACTTTTTTTAAATGACACATATTAAAATTATACACATGCACACACACCCGTGTTACTTATCTATATAAATGGCAACAGTCCATAGACTTCTGTTGTTTGTTTTTATACACAGCTAGTTATAAACAATATAACCTAACCCACATCCTAAAAAACTTTAGTAAAGTATAGTATAGTAAATAAAACTTTATTTACTATTTTTTTGTACTGTTTTTACAAATGAGGGCATCCCCAAAAAGAGATTTGCACAAATTTGTCCCCAATACATGGTTAAGTAAACCAACACACACACAAACTTATCTTTCATTTAGGTAAAACAGACCAAAAATATTGATGACTCACCCTATATAATCTTCCCTGTTTTGTAGTTAAAACTCGACTTAATTCTCTTCCTCAGCCCTTTCGTTTAGAGACAGCAAATCATTTGCATTTACCTGTAACCTTTTAAATCTTTTATTTGTGCATTGTATTGAGGACCCCCTTGTAAACGAGATGATTCATCTCAATGGGCTTATCCTTTTAATAATAATAATAATAATAATAATAAAAAACTCTTATGGCAATTCATGAAAGGCTATTGGTTATTTAACAAAATGGAATAGCTATTTAATATGATCCCCCATAACCATTTTAATAGAAAATATGATAAATATGTGAACAGGAAATAAAACTGTACTCATCAAGCGATGTCTTGAGAACTATCATTACAGTTTTAGAACATTTCGAAACCCCTGTCTAGACCATGTTTGCTCTAGGTCTTATCTTATTCTTAACATCACTACTATAAACAGAAAAAGTCAAAAGTTGAGTAACTGAAATATAGAGTCTTGCAACCAGAGTTTCTTTTCTTCAGCTTCCAGTCTTCAGTCCCCAGCCTAACTAATAATTGAAAACCTGCATGGTTTTCCGGCACACTGGGGCTGGGCTGGGCTTTGATTCAGGCAGTGTGGGTACTGCTGCTTCATTGCTCACTGGAGAAAACCTGAAACTGTTCTCTCCCACTCCACCTGGAGAGAACTCCTTTAGCCTCTTCACAGCACTAGTGGAGGAGGGCTGATTTCCCATTGTGCTTCATTAACCTTTCCTGGAGCTCATCAGCACGGATTCATTGAGGTACATTTGAAGCATGCGCTCCACTGCCATCATCGCATGAGGGAGTAGATGGGGTCTCTGGATATTGTGGTGACTAACTGCAGAAACATAAACTGGATTATTAACTAAAAATTAGACAGGAATGTGTTTCTGGGGAAAGTTTGTGGGCATCCGGTATGAGTACTGGGCACATTTTATTTCATTCAGTATTTTGTAGGTTTGAGTACAGAAAATAACTATGTACACAACAATAATGTGACACTCAGAAATGGTTTATATATGTGTGATTGACATAATAGTTGAGAATTAAGTTAAAATTGCAAGACTAAAGTCATAGTTCAACAAGTGAAGTCATGCTAATTCTAATTCAGAGAATGAAGTATTTTTGTTGTTAAAGCTTATTATAAAATGTGATTTAAATAAATATTTAACATTCACATCTTAAAGAATACATTGGTGCCCTATTAATATTGTGATAATCACATAATTTTGTGATTTTCAAAATATTGCTATAGATTTTTACACAAGATTACACATTTAGTCTCTTTATTATTGTAACACCACACATTACTCTTGTTATTCTTCAACTTTATTGTCATAATGGAGTGACTTTGTTTTTTCGGAATTTTGATGTAAAATATGATCTTGGAATCTTATATAATCTTATATATCTTATATAGAATAAATGTTTTATTTCTTTTAACGTGGCATGAGTGGGGGGTGGGAGGTGGGGGGTGGGTTGAGAAGCAGTTGCAGAGGTGAATTCGAATATTGATCCAGTGTCCTTAAAATTGTAACTCCATTAATCTCACAGCAAAAGCTGGAGGATCAAACAGGGAACACACAGACAAATAACATACTATGGAGGTAGTTAGCACACAGCCCTAAACCGCAGATTACCTCCTGTCAGGCTAAGTGGGCAGATGCAATTCATGCATTCAAATGTTAAGCAAGGATGCGGTCTAATGCGAAGATAATATGAAGTGCATGTAAGGGAGTGTGTGTATCTGTGCACTTGTGTATAGCCAGCCAGTGAGTGTGTATTGGCTTTTTTAATGAGCACATACCCCTGCCCACTGCAACACAAACGATGAGAGGCTGTCAGCCCTAGTGGACCGGGGATGTGGAAATTGAATGGAGTCTTTCAGTTCTGTTGCTCATCTCCCCTGGGGTGAGAGACTTGTTACCATGGTTATGTTGGATTCCTGCAGCTAATGGGTGGGAGTAGCGTAGCTCTGGCAACCTGGCTCCTGTCTAGGTTGGAATAGACGTACTGAGAGCTAGGGGGTGTGGTGGCAGGACTCTAGGACATGGGAGGTCACACACTGACAGAATTGCACAAAGACACACACGAGCCCGTCTCTCCAAGCAGCAATAAGAAAGACACAATAATATGTGAGAGATTGTGTTCACGACTTCCTGTCCACATGTGCCTCGGTTGGAAAGTCTAGTTTGCGAAAACCACCATCTATTACAAATCTAACATGTCTGGTTACACGCACACAGGAAATAAAAAATGGCAGCCACACACCCTGTACATGTCATGCATTTGTCATTGCTTACTTTCTACACTTGATATTAAAAATGAACAAAGGATAATTTAGTATTTGATATAAAATGTAAAGACAATAAGTGGTGCATTGCTCATACTTAGGGTTAAGAGTTAACATACAACATATTCCACACAATTTCATTTCCAGGAAATGCATAAAGGTTAATGCAAAAACATGTTAGTTACATACAACACGACCACGTGGTGTGAGCACTTTTGACTTAGTGCAGTAAACAACTACCTACTGTAGTAACAAACCATAACAACCTAGCAACCACATAGCAACTGTACTGAAAACCACTCAGAATACCTCAGCAACTGCATAGCAACACCTGAGCATTGCACAAGCAAATACTCTGAAGACAAAATCCAATTTTAATATTAATAATTCTGTTCTAAAGGTAAAGTAAAATATAAGGGGATTTTTGTTTTTTTGTGTGTTTTTTGTCTAAATGGCCACCAAACTTTAGCAACTGCTACCTCCAATGAACAGCCATTCACTTACAAAACATACGACTGAAAAACAAATCAATAATATAATAGTATGGTGATGTAATAATGCTCCACTTTTACAACAGTATTGCAATAATGATATTCATTACAGCAGACATATACTTTTCCTCTGGCTGTGGACATTAGCACAGGCTATGGAAGTACCTGAGGAAAACTGTGACAAAAAGCTTATTTTATCACTCCTCACAATCCTTCCTGTTAAAACCAGTGGCTGCTCTGACAATCACTAACACATAAACATCTTGTGGCAACAAAAAACAAATTAGCATTTTGGAATCAAAGTGGGTCATTGAAAGGCATCGCTGCTACCCAAAATTCCCAACACTGAGTGTTCCAAATCTGCGCCTCAGTACCCTCCTCTCGAGCGATGCAGATGTCTTGGCTCGAGTTACACTTGAAAGACTGAGTCATGGCTGATGCCTGGCCCCCCCATGGACTCTAAGGAACTTGGCTCTGAGATTTATGAAACCCATCCCATTCCCTGCATGGAGCCAGCAGAGATTTAAAAATATGAGACACTTTTGTTTTCCAACTCAGGCGAACTTCTAGCTTCCAGTAAATTAAGGTATGCTAAAACAAAAGATTGATTTCAGATTTTGTTTTGCCTGCTACCACCCTGAATTTCTTTCCCTAAAATGAAGAAAGGAGAATGAAAAGAAACCCAAAGACAGAAATAAAAAGAGACCTCAGAGCAGGTAAAGTAAGACAGAAATTGTATATTTTATTGATGCAGAGCGCACCGTGTTGTTGGTATTGGAATACGTTCGCAGTGTAATTAGCCAGGAAAAACATCAAGCTCTCAGAGAGAGCAGTCACTGTGGAATGTGGGCGGGGATTTAAGGCCTACTTGCCAATCAGAGAGCTCAGAATTTTATTCCACGTCTTGTGCTTCCAAACTTTGCCAAAAGTGTTATGTAATCCAATAAAAGACCTCAGACTGTATCACGACAATCGAATAACTGAGACTGTCAGCTGTTCTCGTAACATCTGAAACCTGAAGAGATGACAATATGATGACTGTAGCTGTCTTAGACATCCTTTGTGTACTGTGTCCTTACATTACATGTGCTTGTATGATTTCTTCCTAACTCTTATTATTTTATACAATACACCACTGAATCATATAAAGTTATGATATAAAATAAACATAATAACATTTAATCACATTAGTTTAGCAGTAGTCATAAAATCACATTGTGATATTTGATTACTGACTGTTTACGTGCATTCTTTACTTACTAATCCTGTTACACAAGCAAAAAGCTGCCTAAACACAGCAACCACAGTAAAGCAATATGTTGTCAGTGGAAACCATTTTATCCTTTTCCCAAAATCCTCCCTTGTAGATTTAAACCAGGTCAGCGTATGTTTTCTTGCTGATATTCTTTCCTTTGTCCTCCAGAGCTCAGCAGTTCTAGCGCTCACCCAGACTGCCTTGAGTCACGGCCACCACATGCTCTCATTGTCCAACTATTTTACAAACCGCAGTGAGACAGCTTTCATTGCAGTGGCTGCTCCACTCCGCTGCAGGGGCTGAATCGTACCTGGGGTCGACTACACCCAAACACTGAGGCAAACTGTTTGGATCACAGCCCTGGGGTCATATTAGCCACTCAGGGGACAAATCCATTATTCATAATACACTCCGCAGAGTTTTCTTGCCTGAGTTAAGGCAACACACCGACCTCACTCTACCCTAATTCATGATGTAGTGTGATTCAAGACATCTCGTTTTCCATAACTGCCGTGTATACGAACGACGACTTCAAACAGCCTGTGATGTCAGTCTTGGACACAGAGAACGTGTCTCTAACTTTTACAATGTTTGTGGGTCTATTAATCCTTTGCAGGAGTACCAAATTACAGAACAAATGAAAGTAGCCAGCTCTCACCGCAGGGACAGAGATCGCCTATTCTGCTGACTCGTTAGGTGCGGTTGACATGCCTGTTTGTGCAAGAGGGAGAGCGGGACAATATTTATTGGCTTCCAGAAGTGGGAGAGTGCTGGGTAGGAGCGGCTCAAGGGTCTTGTTATCGTCCTCTTTGCCTGCATGTACTTTTCGGGGTTTAATGAACACTCGGGCGGTCCTCGCGCTCCAATCAGACAGGCGTCTCTGCCACTTTCTGCCGCGCTCCGTCAGCCGCTTTTCGGCACCGCTCGCCTCTCCTCTCCTCCAAATCAAATGAGAGGGACATGATGGCGGTGCTGAAAAGCTCAGCCGCTGAATAATTGATGCCTTGACAAGTGTGGAGTCAATTTATCCAGTGGAATACTTTGAGTGAAATTGTGTGCATGATCAGTGGAAGCAGCTCGGTGAATCAGTGCTCTCCTAATTTTATTTATTTCATTCTTTTTAAGGGGATTGTTGGAATGCAGCACCAGGCACCAGAAAAGGTTTGTCAGGAGATCACCGTATAGTCTCACAACACTGATGCAAATGCCCCCTCAGTATAATAGGGATCTAATTAATTGCATAAAAAGTTAAAGCAAAGCAGGAAGTTTTACTCCCATCAACATGTTCAGACATAAACAGTATTCTCAGGGAGATACACAATGTCCACTACAATTTTTTATTGTAAGATTTATGAGAACCTTACAGATCTCTCCTAGGACAGAGCTAATTAACAGTAACAGCAATGCCCCAGAGAATGAAAGATTCAGACCCACTTATGCAGTCCGCAATTCTGTAAACATATTCAGTGTTATGGAAAAGTAACACTGGACTTTATCTGCTGGCTTCAGTTGCCTTGCAAAATCTTTTTCCACAAACATAGATCTGCTTATGTAAGGATAACTTAGTTTGGTGTTCTCATGGTGATGGACCACAATACAGTTCTCCTGTTTGTAAGGACTACACTGGAAAGGTTATGGAAGAAGGCCAGCACTAGATTATATAGAATAACTTCTCTGTGTTGTGAGCATCTTGTCATGTTCGACTATGAAATAACTTTAACAAACATCTCCTGTGTCATTTTTAAACACTTGTTCAACCTCAATTTACTTGATATTTCAACACTTGTACAACCTGAATTTATATAATGACGTACTTTGGGCAATAGATCTTGTGGTTTGTATAAGTTTGTGACAGCGGTTGAGTGTAAATTAAATATATTTTTAAACAAATTAGCAGACATCGGTATGGATTTTGGAAAGAAGGGAACATTATGAAATAGGACACTGGCTGGGTGTCAAAATGGAAGTGTGTTTATGGGAGAGTTTTGGCAGGATAAAGCCAAAGACTGGCCCAGAGTAGGAATAAAACACCAATTTATGAGACTGCCGGGAGTATCCTAATTCAAATATTTCACAGTGGAGTCACTCGGTTTTAAATTGGGAGTTCATATTTGTATATCTAAACATGTTGCATTTTCATGTTGATCACAATATCAACAGAAATATATATTTCAACATTTACGTTTAACCTCAATGTGTGGTTCATTAGTGACATACTGTGTGTTTGTTTACATTCACTGCAGGTGTTTGTTAAGAAAGCAAACCTGACAACTGTTTAACAATTTTAATGCTATAAGACACAAGATTCAATAGCTGTATTGTTATATGATCAAAATGTTGTGGTGCTCATAATTCTATTGTCTGTGCATCAGAAGTGAGCCTCAAAGCATATTATTAGTGCTGCACATATTAATTCAATCTATGCTACATGCTAATGTTGGCAGTCACTAGAAGAATACAGATTCTTGAACATAACAGCTGTAAAACTGAAAATGTAATTCAGTCACTGAACAGGTGTTTGAAAAAATTATACATCACAAAGCAATGAGTCACAAAAAGCCTCAAATCTGAAAAGAACAATTTATCAATGAACACATACAGATGTAATATTTCAACTAAACAACATACTGCAGCGTGCAAGAAGCTTTCATGATCCATTCTCCACCTCCTCTTCAGCGTCCTCAATGTGTGCTGTGAGGAAATGTCGAAGGTGGAGAGTAAAGCCTGGCCAGAGAAAATGATTCATTGAAACACGGTATTCACTTTCAATCTATCCAGCCTCTAACAATGTGAAGGCTGCAGTGGAAGTGAGTTTGAATGTGAAGTGTAGCTATTTCTCCTCAGGCAGTGGACTGTGGCTGATGCCATGCACCTTCGCCCACTCTCCACCCACACTGGAGCAGCCGTGTACTCGGGGCAGATTCTGTGTGCAAGCTGCTCTCCGACAGATAAAGAAAATCACATTGACGCAGAGAGAGGGAAATGACGAGCCTCTTCTTGTGACTTAGCTCTGAATATTAGCGCTGGTTAAAATAAGTCTGAAAACCCTATTCGCTGGGCACGGCAAACAGCTGTGATGGCTCCAGCCGTATCTATCATAGATTTGGTGGTATTTACGTTTAGCTTGGGAATGGTTTCTAAGCTATTATTTGTCAGCGCTGTTTGTTTTTTAAGCTGAGAGCCATTTATAGAAGGGTTACTGAAACATGACGTTGGTGCGGGCGTGAGTCTACGGTCTTGCATATACAGCTGTAAATCTGTGTTCTGCTGTTGGAGCACTTACCACGGTTCCACGCTGTTCCGCTCGAGCTGTTTCTTTCAGTGCCTTTCTGCTAGTTCAGCAGATGGAAAGAGACTTATTAACTGATATGGGATGAGACATTGGGTGTGTGCTTGCTTCACAACACTTCACCAACACCCACAAGACAAATGCCAATAACATAACACATCGGTCCATCTAAACAGTTCAGAAGTCCAAAATCATTCAGAGTCTAAGTGCCTTTAATCACTGACTATGAACTAGTGCACACTCATAAGAAAAGAATCACAAATTAAGTTCTCTTTGAAAGTTAAATGTGTAATTTCTGTGCTCTTCATGCCCGTTTTCAAACTGGTTTTCTAAACATTCTACAGTACCAATAATGGGTCTAAACATGTGAGCTATGCTATCCACATTATTATACAGCACTATATTCTTAATGTGTGTGAGTAACATTTATCTAAATCTGAGATAAAGTTGATACTTACATAAAATATAATTCCATTATGTGACCCAAGCTCTGAGTCATAAAAGTTTTCTCTATTAGTGTCGATCTTTTGTAGAAAGGGGACATCTCTGTTGTCCATTTCCAAATGTTCTTATGGCTCCCAGAAATAGGCTGGCAGCCAAAGGCTGTGAGTTTTCTAGGCAGACAGGTACTCCTCACCTACAGCGGAACATTAGATAAAAGAGACACTCTGCATTATTAATCATGAGTGTAGGGAGTGATAGGGGAAGAGAGAGAGCCTCACTTCTGCCTGAAATGGGACACTACGCCCAGCAGACATGCATCACGGAGCCAAACACACCCGCACACTTTTCCTTCTCCTTTGTTTTCTAATTCTGTCTGCAACAAAAAAGAGAAATAAGGAGCAACAATCCCAGCCACTGCACTCTGCCAAAACCACACGGAGATCAATACGAAACATCTGGGGATGGAGTGGACAGGGCAGCTTTTATTTTCTAGGACTGAATCCAGTGAAATACAGTCTGACCGGATTTGCCCAACTATGGTTTGGGTTGTCAGGGAGAGAAAGAAAAGGTGTTTGCTTTTCTAAGGGTTTAAAGCCCAGAGAAAGAAAGAGGGGATAATTTGAGCTTTTGTCTGGCAGAGGGAAACCTGTTGAAAGTTCACCGAGTTCCTCACCTTCACAGACACATTGTTGTTTTTGTCAGGGCATTAGGTTTCTTGTTAAACACAGTGGCATTTAAATACATTGGAATAAAGCTATGTTGAAACAACATGACATAAACATTTGTTTAAGGGGGCTCAAAAGCTAACAAGCAGTGACAGAGTGTAAAGGGCATGCAAACATGGTGGGAAAAATATTGATAAAATACAGTACAAACCAGTACACTTTCATTCCCGTTTAGCTTTACTTACCTCTATATATTGTTTGCTTTCCACTCCTAAAACATACTCATCCAAGCAGAATTTATTCCTAGATGTTTACAAGCAAAGCACAAGTCACTCCTACTCAAAACTTCAAGTGAATTTCCTACAAGACATACAAAACACTTAACAAATGATGACCTTATGCGATATAGGTTTATTAATAGGCCTACTGCTGTGAAAAATAAATACTGCAGAGATAAGCAGTCATCATTAGCTGAAATGTTCAAATAAACAAGCTATGCACTGAGCTGCTTAGCTATGTGCTGTGAAAGGACATTTTGCATTGATTTTTGTCTCATTTAGTCTCTCTACGCTAGACAATAATCAATAATATTGTTCATAATAACACATTTTCATCACATTTTAAAAATACTACTACTTCTACAAACCTATAGATACATCAAACAAACAGCTCTGTTCATTTCAAATCAGACATATATAAGAAAATGATTCGCTGAAGTTTGTCTGATTCAAATCAGCACCAGTTTATGAGTTTAACACCGCGAATCAAATGATTCAAAAGAATCAGTTCATACGAGTCATTTGTTGACTAATCGGACCTTTTATCTGTTGATGTGTTGGTGTAGTCTAGTTATGCGTGTTGGCAGTGTAATAATAAAGTTTTACTGCCTCACTCAACGTTAAAAAAGTGAAAGTGTTTTGTGCAACACATTGAATTACACCGGGACGAGTCATCTGGCATCTGTCTCGACTGAGAAAGATATTCTTGGATTAAAGGCCAGAGATGTTATGCATTTCCCAAATTATAAAACATGAAAGTGTTGGTTTTCACTTCAAGCAGTCATGGCCATTGGTAAGTGCTTTTTTTGCATTGTTACAGCATCCTCACGCGTTTTTTATTGTCTATTATAGTGGGTTTATTGAAGTTTACACTAGCCTGCCTTAGGCCATGTTTTTCTTGGACTTTTCTGTCTTGGACTTTTTCTGAAGGTTTTTGGAAACGTTATATAGCAATTAAGAACTGTAAGTTGACGTAATGTACTGTAAGTTGTCCATACAGTGACCTGTTCATTGTAAAAGAGGTTTTAACCCATTTTTGTGTAACAGTATCTACTTCTGTGCTCTGCACCTGCAGTATCTTTGTGTACTTATTATAATTGTTGTTAATTTTCTCCTTATGCATATATTATATTATCTCAAGATGTTGGAGTTGATGTTTTGTTAATGTTGTTAATAATAATTATGACACTTTTTTTTAGCTTAGTGAAAGTAGTTTGCTTTGACCAGAGCTTGTTTTTTAATTTAAAGTAGCATTGTTTTAGGACTGTTTTGACTGTTTTGAAAAAAGTCTGTTATTTATCACATACTACTGTGTTTGTGTTTAAATATGGTGTTTGTTTTGAAACCCTCCCATTTTCTAAGAAAGTGGCAGAAAGTTACAATAGTGGCAGTGTATTCATACAATGTATGGACATGTACACTTGTACACTTGCACATGTACACTGTACACTAAATTTCTAAGTTGATCATTTTTATCATTGTTTGCATATCAAGTTTATCCTCTACTTGCAGTCTTACCAAATCATTTCCAGTAGGCCAAATTTTGATGTTTAGATCTCATTTGTGGACACAGTCATGGAGCTTCATTCCAATCAGATGTAACAGAATTATGTTTTTCTGATGTTGGAGCTGATGTGTTTGGTTGTGTTAGAACTCTTTAATGAAGAGACATATGGTAAAGTAGAAGATATAAGAGATATGAAACACATGTCAATAATATATCTCAGGCTGTTTCATTAAGATGGAGAAGGGGAATATGTTTAGGGTTGATAAGGACCCCTGTTGCATGCTACATTTCCAAGATGCATTGGTGCCCCTTTGCCAGGGCCCACCCCCCTCTGTGTGGGCAGGGCTGAAGGTATTTTACGACAGAGGGCATTAGGCGTTCCACTTCAAGGACAATAGAGTGCATAGAGTATCTTTTAGCTTACATTATTGCACGTAGCATTACAGTACCCTCCCAGTCATGCTAACATTAGCATGTAAATGGATCCAATAATTGCTCTAAAAATAAAACTAGGTGGCATTTTTAATGAAGGAGTCTTTTATATCAAAGTTTGTATGTGCATTTACAATGGCCTCAACTTTGGTAGGGATCAGATGTTACATTTTTAGGCATGTATAATTGATGCAGCATGTGTGACTGGCAAAGTAGCTCTTCAGAGAACTTTTAATGGGAATGAATCATAATGAGAGTGCACAGTAGGGTTTTTTTGTTAAAAGTGGAAGCGGTATTACTAGGTATAATGGGTCATGTCTGAGAGTGGAGTGTGACTCAACCCCTAGACCTTGCCCTTGTCCACTCCTATGGTTGCAGTATAGGTTAGCTGAACGCACTATGCAATCCCACTCTCAAAGAAACTTCATTACTACAAATCCATTCAGTTTAATACCAAGACCTTTATTTTCAATGTCCCTCTATATAGTGCTAGTGTGTGCCGCTCAGAGCATCAGACTACATATGGAGGACTGGAACTCAAAGGTAATGGACCCTTTGACTGCCTCCACACTGGAGTTGCAGGAAAACTAATTGGCAGAGAGCTGTAGGGCATTAATTTAAGCACACTGCTGGGTAAATGTAGTGCAGTGGGCTATGAAGGGTAAATCAATGCCCTACAATGGCAGAGCCCATGTGAGCTCTAACAAGGATCCTATTGATTATGAGAGCCACACCTTTGAATGTTTGCAAGAAATAGTTTGCTTAGAATTGTCAGAGTGGGCCAGGAAGAGGGAATATTGAGTTCAGATAGAGTCCACAGGATTTACAAATCCAATTCCTTGTCTTTTGGTTGTGTTGTGTAGTGGTTACTGTAACTAGTAGGGTTGGTAACTAGAAGGTTTCTGGTTTGTTCCCTGCAAAGGTGAACCATTACCATTACCAAAGGTGAACCATTACCATTATATTGTAAATTCTTGGTGTCGTTCTGTAAAGGCATTACATGTACATTTATG
>JAZGTK010000706.1:0-55597 GCA_036877625.1 Ambastaia sidthimunki
GACTTTTTGTATATCACAGAAATAAGAAAACAACATGGTAGAAAGTAGATTTTTGGATCAACTAATCCTAAACTCCAGCTCAGTAAATCATGCCCAAACTCTCCATGTTTGTTTTTCATGAAACTGGCCTCAGGCACAATGTTGACAACACAACCTCTCTCACACATCTTCACCTCCCATGAGCTCGTGTAGGATTTCAGCAGTAGCTCTGGGCTCTTAAGACAGTGGCATGTTTTCCTGAGGCTTTGTACGGACGGATACTGACTGTTGGAAGTTCATGACGGGCAGCAAACCGCCCACACCTGTGGAGCTGGATTCTCCTGACACTCCCTGAAACACTGAATGACAATCGCTCTGTTTTTCCAACATAATTCTCAGAACTTTTCATCTAGCAAACACACCTTGAGTCATTGCTCTGAAAGTTTTCGTTCTGCACATTTTTAGCCGCTCTGTCACAGTGAATCCTGACGTCTCACTGTGGAGGTGTGTGGAGCTTTGGTCTTATAAAGGCATGCATTTTGAACAGGGTGTGTTCTCCAGTGCAATGGATGGCACAAAGCACCGAATGCAACCCCCACATTGCCGAGCTGGAAAAACTGGAATGGGAGTCACCTGTGATGATTGCACAACAATCCTGAAGATATTTCTGGGTCGTGATGATCAGTTAGTACTTAACACCACTAATCCCTGGAACGTTAACTCATGTCAGCAGAGTCCTCGTGAGGAAGACTTGCGTGATTGGTTTGGATCATTTAAGAATGGAGGGAAATTTGATATTCCAAAATGTAAATCAAGTTCAGTGGGAAGTTTTAGGAGTGACAGACTTACGTTTCTGTGACAGAAATCCGATAGAGACTCCAAATGTGAAAAAAGATCTCTTCACATATTAAATTCATTCAGATACGCACAATAATTAAAAAAGACTGATGATGGGAAAGTTACTTTGAAACTGTATCTCAGTAATGATGAGAACAAAAAACCCAGTCTGTGGTTTCCAACCACCAACTCAAAACCTTAAATTAGAAACCTCAAAATGTATTAACCTTTAAATTAAAATTACATGATCATAATCGTAATATTTTTACTATGTCTGTTTAAGCAAGTGTCAACTACATATTGAGTGTAGATGTTAATCAGAAAGCTTACATTCAAAAATGTGACATTAGGACAAGATGTCACATTGTATTAGAGCAATTTTCCACATTTTATATAAATGGATAAATTCATTAGTTACAAATGAGATGAAACTCTTTTGAGTAATTTTAAGATATTAGAGTAAACTGCCTTTTGTGTTTTATTACTTTATTATTTTAGTTTTTACAATCATACTCACTAGGCTATTATATGATTCTGTTACTTTGTGACAACTTGCTCCCAAAAGGTCAACGTAAGATTAACTGCCTTAATCTTTTTCTTCTGGTGAAAAAATCCTTACATAAGTTTAATAGCTGTTTAGTAGTTAGAACTTTAGTGTGTGTGTCTACAAAAAATAATAAATAATAAATAAACTGTATTTAAACATAAGCCAGTTCTGAGAAACATTCACTGGAATAAAAAGTCTGACACCTGCCTCATCATCTAAACCCGTTCAGGGAAATTAAAACATGAAGTTAAAAGAAAGTTGTACAGTTCTTTCTATTTTACAGTTGTGTGTAAATATTGAAATAAGGAAGTTTAAAATGTGCCACAGAGTAACTTCACACCTATCTGAGGTCTTCAGTACATCTGCCACATCATGACGGCTGAAGGCCAAGAGCGTTTGGTGCCATAAGTGACACCTATATCTGCAGCTCTCCTTCACACTGTGGTGAGCTCTGGTCTGCAGCTTCCCTAAGATTTTACACAGATAAAACTTGAGACATCCCCACTTGTTAGCGACCATCAAACTTTAGCATTAACCAGTGTTAGGAACTTGCATGTCACTACATTTTGTAGCAGTATGCCAGTGGTTAAGCTGTTTAACAGTGTAAAATAATGAAGCATTTCAACAGTAAGCAACTTCCTCCAATCATTTACATTAATGCATTTTTTTCCAAAGTGACATACAATGAATTCAGGTTTTATGTTTTACCAAGTACATGAATCGAACCCGTGACCTTGGCACTGAGTTACAGGGAAGCTGGAGTAGATGTAATCAGACAGACTCCAGTACTACCCAGTGTTTTATTTTACTTTGCAGGCCAAATGTATCTGATCACATTTAATACCATTACCTTAATTGAAATTGTTTATTAATTCAATATCCCCATTGTTTTGTGCCAGAAAAACACAGCTCAGATTAAATTATGTAGCCTGATTAGTTATATTTATAAAGACACAGCATGTCGCTTTAATTAGCACAAACACAGTCCACAAAAGTGGTTCATCTAGGCATACTGCATAAAAACACAATCTGAGCAAATCAATAAAATTGTGCAGTGAAGCAATAACAATATCTCTCAGCTTTGTCCCTATGCTGTGTCTTTTTAAAAGTTTATTAGCCAATGAAAGTGTGTGAGTCAATGCTTTGGCAGGCATCCTAAATCAAAGCTAAGCTAAGAGACAGTTAGAGAGATAAAACTCACCTCCAACATTAAGGATATGAGTCATGCTCAGACAAGATCAGCCCGACAAATTCTCACAAAAAAGAGAGAGATAGAGACAGTAGCAAACTGACAAAACCCCAAACAATAGGGAGGGCAGAGTGGAGGTTTTGAGATGAGCTGTTGCAATCAACTTTTAACCAACACAGCCCCTTCAACGCAATCATATCTCTCTCATCTCTGCAAGCGCACCCATCTTTGGGGGTCTTTGACGCTGTAGGCGCAAAGAATCGAGGCAGCGCTTTGATGCATGTGGACTTTGTAACTCTAGGGGATGCCAGTACTGCTGCATGTAAAGCCACAAACAAGGAGGTACCCACTGCCACCTGGCATTCGGAGCACCACACTCGTCTGCAGGGTCGAGAGACACAAAAGCACAAGCAAAGGTCACGGACTGTGGCAAGAGAAGCTGTTTTTGCAACGTTAGTGCATGGAGCTCCAGCGAGTTCATTATTGCTGCAGGTTCATCAAGGGCTTCCCAGAACACATGGGTCGCAAAATAAACACGATCAGATGTCTGTGTCCATATAAAACATTTAAGGGCTGGGTAGGCGTTTTTTTCCACCAGCAGTTTTTGTTATGCTGGCTGAAAGTCTCTTCACGTCGTGCTAGCAACACTAAGTGAGATAAATATATTTATGATGGTGCCAGAAGATGCAGGACCATAAAATGTTCATCCAATCATTGCATTCGGACCGAATAGGATGTCTTGCTTGTCTGTCAAACTATGTATTGCATTCCTGTGTTGGAGGAGGTTTTAAAGCTAGCTTACCATTGCTAGTCTCTCCAAAATTTCCTACCTTTAAATGTCCTGCATCAACAGATGTTGTGTAGGTAGACAACACCTGTGATGTTACTGTAGGTAACGTTGCAGTCAAACTTGTTATTGCTACAGTACATCAGAGGAAACGGAGTATAAAGACAGTGACAGAGTGATTAGGTAAGACAGGCTACGTTATATTAAAATGTAGACGTGGGGGAAAAACAGCACCTGTGGTTTCACAAATGGTGATGTTTTTTAGTACCTGTATATTTTTAATTTCTTAACCATGCGTTTCATTAACACCAACTTACCCAAAGTCTAGCTTTAGAGCTAATGAATTTATTTACAGAAGGCTTCAAGGTTTCTCAGGTTCGGGTTCCTCAACGAACATGTTAGTCAAAGGTTCTTAAAAGAACCATTTCTTTCTTAACTTTGTATTCCATAAAGAACCCTTTTCCACTACAAAACAGAAAGGTTCTAGGGATGTTAAAGGTTCTTTATGGAACCATACAAACAAAAATGTTCTTCTATGACATCATAAAGCACCTTTTTTGTAAAGAATGTAGTGCACAATGTTACCCACACAGACACCATCAGAGTAACACAAAACATTAAAATAACGCAATAAAACATCATGAAATGTAACTGTAACAAAATTCGTTGTATAAAAACTTAAACCTGCTCTGACTGAAGTCAAGTATAGGATTAAAAATGCAGTTATAAATATAAAAATAAATGTAAGACCTAATATATGACAAATGTATATACAGCGCATGCAAAAGCATTTGTTAGTCTTAAAGTAAAAATTATTCCTTCCAATTAAATTAATTAACAATGACACACGAAAGCATGAGTCCAAGTGTCTCACGCGGGCCGTTTAGGTAACAAGAAAAAACACATTCTTTATCACCCAGTAAGAGCAATATTAATTTTTGCTTGTTTTTCCTGTAGCGCTGCATGTGTTTGCTGGTGTGACTGTCTGCTGAGCATGTTTGCACACCGACGACGGACAGTGGAAAGGAAACAAATGGCCTTTGACAAAAACCACAAGTCCTCCTAAAGGCCTCAGTCTATATAAGACCACATATATATGCTCGGTACAAAATCGAAAGAGTGATTCACACAAACACAAACACACACACACGCGCACACAAACGCACACACACTAAATACAGTTGAAACGGAGAATAAACAGGCAGCAAACAGCAGCAGGTTTAATGGTGACAGTATTTAATGCAGAAAAGCCCAATGCTTAAAAAAACCAACATTCAACAACACAATTTTCTTAATGATGCCAAAATTACAAATTTCAACTTTAGAAACAGTCCTATATCAGTAAACCCTGGTCTTGCTTGTAAGATTTATATATATATATAAAAAATAGTTTTTTTATATAGAGATTTGAATATTTGACTTTGGATCCCAAGCCAAATATTTTACCAAACAATTCAAAATGAGTTAATCTTTCCGACAGTTCCATACAAATTCCATTCCTGGTAAGATTTTGACAACACTGTACCTGAGAAAACCCCAAAAAAGCACAAACACAAAGCAAAAGATAATCCCGTTCAACAGTTTTACCAAAATATACTGTATGTAACTCATACATTTATTCACTTATATAAAAATACACTGCAGACCTTTGTACTGTTTGTAGGTCCTCAGTTAAAAAGACCTGTCTCACAAAAATAGATATTTACACAGATGAGAAAACAGCGTCTCACACACTTCAAGTAACTCTCCACTCACACAAAAACATGCTTTGATCGTGCGCTTGTAAACATAATCTTACATCAATGTTTCCTTCACCTTGTTCTTATTTAGGAAAAAAATACACAATAAGCCATGATAATTATTCCATAAAATGCCCTGGAATTGTGGAGCACATTCAGAACCGCGCCTGCATGTGACACCAAATAAAATCAAAAAGATATTCATGCTTCACAAAAACAAATAAATTCTTCAAAATGTCCCAGAAATTTAGAGGCGACGTGTATGTGTGTGATGTGATATTTCTGCATGTGAAAAAGCCAAAACTATTTTTAAAAGATCAATAACGAAACAGTACGTTCAAATCACGTGAATGCGTTTTTCATCAGTGCTATCTGTTGCGTTTTTTAACTATGTACGTTTTAAAGGCCATATTCACAGTTATTTGGTTTTGTTTTTCAAAGACAGCAAAAGCAAAGCTTTTCAAAAGTAAAAATAAACACTACATTAGGCACAGCCAAGTTTTATAAGGTTTAAAGAAAGATAATGACGTAAGGCTGTTTCAGAAGTGACGACACGCTACAATGCGACTGCATTAGGGAATGCGACGGCGGATAAACTCCTCAAATGTGCAAGAGATTCTGAGCGCTGTGAAGGCTGTAGTTGTACGTGTTTGTTAAAGCTGAAGTCATGGGCTGTGCTACAGACTGCTAAATGTAAATTTAGCCAATATTTACAGATAAGAAGAAAGATAATAAGGAAGAGAAACAGGAAGGGAAAATAAACGCTTTGCTGGCTATTTTAAATATTTTACATGCCGATTTTAACGCTCTTAAAAACAATGCGAAGACAACAGTGAACGATTCTCTGAGCTTCATGTGAGGGAAACATACAAAGACGGGGGGCAAACAGTGTCAGATAAATAAACCGCATTTGTGTTCCGTGCAGTCTGGGTGAGCGATGAAATCTCAACCTTTTGATATCTACAAAAGTCAAAAATGTATTTGTCACGACATCTGATTGTAAAGATCTGCTTTGTTCTATTAACAAGAAACGTCTTTTTTGAGGTTCTTTGTTTGTTTCTCGCCTCAAAAACAGATGAAATATAGTTTCTACCCAGAAGCCCACCAAAAATATAAATGCCTATTTCAGAAGCCCGTGCAGCTTAATAATTATTCTGTAGCGAGCAATGTGTCAACCAATCATGAGTTTCAGTACTGAAAACAACCCTAACATAAAATATCGAATAACAGGTGTTGGATCTAATCTGGTTACTGGTATACTGAGCAGAGTGAAAGGTGTTTAATGATTATGAGGCATTTGGTCTGAAGGCTGAAAGGAAATTCATAGATCTGAACAGAAGGCATATGGCAGAACTGTTAAGCTTGTGAACACAGATGAAAGCAGTGCTTCAGCAGTTTTATACATACATGAAACATACATGATGACGCACCGCGCAGCCACCAGCTGATCATGACGACCTTTGTTCGCTTCACCAATAAGATGGAAAAGCAGATTTTTGCCAAGGCCTCAAGCTAACAGTGCAGGAACTGGTTTATCAAGACACGTTACAGTGTCGCTTCAGCCATAAGTGCAAAAGAGAGACGACAGGAACTGTGAAACTGTAGCAGCAAAACACAACAGGGAAAACTCATCTCTTTTATCTGAATGGCAAAATATTGTGTTGTTGCACGTCTGCCATTGAGATGTATGACACACAATGGAGATTGTCATCAAACTGTTTCTAAATGGTACTAAACAATTGTTTTGGAATTATAGTACAAAAACTCATATATCTTTAACCCTCATGTCCTGTTTGGGTGTCTGCAAGACCTCAAGGGCCATATTAATAACTCACAAAACATACATTCTCATTGGACTTTCTATATTACTTTTGTTTGAGGCCTCAGAAACCCCACAAACAAAAATGTGATTAAATGATATATAACGTTAATAAAACATTCTACTTACTGCAAGAACTTGAGAGAACTTTTTAGAACATTAGCAAATGTTCCAGGAATGTTCCCTGTTAGCTGGGGAGGAGAACGTACAAAAAAAGGGAAAATTAATGTCTTTGTGTCTTTGTTTTCTAATATTGTTTTTACACATAAATCACTGGGACCTTCAGAACCCCAAACGTAAAGACAGTAAAATAACAACAGAATATGAGGGTCAATGATGAAGATCTTTCTTAATGGAACGTCACAGAATGGGAACGACTGATGAGGCTAGACAATACAAAGATACAAAACACTCCATAAAACGGCAAAATTGTGCCATTCAAAATAAAACCATCAGCAAGGCACTGAGAAGCACAGCAGCATGAAGCCATGAGAGAAAGTCTTTTTTGTTCATTTTTTTACTAGACTTAACATTGTTTAGTTCTCAAGTCGTCCTCTGGCGACGAACTTTGTTCTGTTTACCTGTAAAATTAAATCAAGGTCCATGTAACAGGAATGCCGGCATGCATCGAGGTACTCCGATAAAATACAGACAACAAAAGTTAAAGAACTTCACAAATTAACATATAGCTGCTCTGCTGGAAGATTCAGTACGTACACAACAAAAAAAAACATACACAGAGAATGTCAAAAAATTAACCAATGCTGCTTCAACAAACACCAACTGTTCAAACATTCTAGAGTTGGCTGTTGTTGTTGGATTTTGATTGTCATGTTTACACATGTTTACTCCAAAAAACAGCAGCGACACTAACACACAAAAACCCAACAACTTAATAACTGCTGTTTGTTGGGGCGGCGTGAACTAGTCTAAACAAAACATTCACATCATAAACATACTCAACCCCTCACCGAACAAAAATCTTCAAACACCTCCAAAATGAAAACATTTCTATTGGACCCAAACCTTCATCTGTTGATTGGTGCTCACATAATGCTTCAGGTGAGCAAGTTTGCCTCATGACAAGCTGTGTTTGCAGAAAACCTCCATGGGCTCACGGACAGCGGTTGACTGCGAGTGTGTGGCGCTCTTAACGAAAGGTGTGCTCCCCGCGGACGATGTGCGAAGAGAACTCGTAGCGATCTTTGCTGCAGTGGCCACAGATGTTGCACTCCAATGGGTCTCTGTAACCGTGGCAACCCATATGGATGGTATACATGACGTGGTCCAGGAAAAGAACGCGACAGTGCTCGCACTGGAACACCCTCAGCTCCTGACCCTCACGTCCAACGACGCGAACCCCATCCCTCGCAGCAACGCGGGCGGCGTCGATCGCCCTGCCTTCCTCCGCTGGGCTGGATCTGGACCTTGACCCGGTAGCGATGGTGAGCTTGTCTCTGGGGCTGCTCCGTGCTGAATCGGCCGAATCCTGTCCGCTGTTGCAAGGGGACCCATCTCGGGCCGACTGAGGATTCCTATGTCTGACCAATGGGATCGCTCCATTGGTCGGGGGCGGAAACTCATGGTTAGGGTGAGGAAGAGGGGGGGCTTCGCGACTGCTGGGACGGTCCATGCGTGGGCCAAGCGGGTAGACGGGGTGGAACAGAGGGTTCACCATAGGTACCACCTCAGCCATGGACAGTGATGGGTGAGGGACCATGGGCCTTAGTGATTCAGGACCCAGGTAGTTGATGGCGTCCATCATTTGGACGTGCATCAGCTCAGCTTCCTTCTCAAACTTCAGGCCCATCTCATAGTTCAGCTCAGGGTACGAATAGCGAACCATTTTCTCACCTTAATAAACAGCACAGTAAAAAAACATTAACAACAGCATGTACTTTTTTCATGATGATAAAAAAACACAATTTACTGTAAGAAGTGCAGTAAAAATAATACTGTTACTATGTTTTTCTTGCATTAATGATGGAAAGCCCCATCTGGAGACCAGAGTGTGAAAATTTAACCCCTGTGTAATATGGATGCGGTGAGCTGCTCTGGTGTTCTCGAAGCAATGGCAAAGATACAGGTGTGCAAAAACCACAGAATGAAAAAAAACAACTCCTACTCAATTCTTTTTCTCTTTCACTTTAATACTTGATTTTTACAGCCTGTTTACAAGCTTCCTTAAAAATGATGTTTAATGTGTTTGTTTGATGAAGGAAAAACGCTCTGTTCAGTTTATCGTTCAGTTTATCGTTCAGTTCTTTGCATCTCACTTAAAAATCTTCCGTTACAGTTTTATTAAAAAAATACTTTTATAAACGTTAGCTCTGCTTATTGTTATCTTTTGTGGAAATGTAGCATTTATAAATACGGGGTAAATTTGCACATGCATTCATAGATTTAGGGGTTAATTCTTGCAGCATTTGAGCATAAAAGCCTGTCTCTGACTCACTATCTACCCGTTATGCATTAATAAATGCGTTTAATTTAGATTTGCATGGTGCAGCGGTTTATCAGCAATGACTGCACCTGCTAAACTGTATTACGGCTAGATAGTGAGTACGATGCAGGATTTTGTGCTGAAATGCTGTCATAGTTTTCAACCCTTTTCTCTGCAAACATGTTATTTGCTAAATTTCAACACTTTAAAACAGATAATTCAGCTGCCATATTTACAGCGGTGGCACAACAATGTCCAGTCATAGAATATGACGCAAGCTGGTGCATCTTCCAAAATCTAAAACCCAGCACTGGGCTGCGAGATGGGGAATTGCTCCCATGCAAATCGCATTCGAATTGCGACGTTACCCGATTTGCATTATTCTAAATCAGGTGCTAAAACAACGCGACTTACGATAAACAATGCTTGCAGTGAGCACATGTCGTTCTAAGCATGTTCCCTCGTAGTGTTTCCACCACGTCAAAATTCACAGCAGTGACTGCATGTGTGAGGCTGACAAACACGTTTCTTGCGCCATGTGACCCGCCTGCATTCATTAGCACTGTAGAACTTTGAAGATCAATGTGTTGCATACAGTAGATTCAACCACACTTTCTGCTGAGGTGATACTCACCCACAAACTTCTGTGGCGTGGTGCTCTTCCGTTTACCCACATTCCCCTGCAACCTTTCAATTACAGGAGGCCTGTCGAAGGCTGCCATGCTGACAGACTCCAGCGGCCTCTGCTCCTTTGCAGCCTCTCCTGCAACAACAACAAACTGTTAAGATCTCTGAAGTTCTTAATGTAACAATATCCCAGCTAACAGGAAACATTCTCAAAACGTTGGCTAATGTTCTCCAAGTACGTTACCAAAAACATTCTTGCAGTAACCTCAGTAAAACCTTTTAAATGTTATATATCATTTTAAAAATATAATTCTTAAGTAGTTAGTGGAACGCCTAAAAAAGTTACAGAATTAAAAAAAAATTAATGGACAAATAACCAAGCAACAATGTTAATACGTTTAAAAAACTGGACGTTGAGATGTGAGCCACTCATGGCTTTTTCTGGGGTAGGATTTATGTATTTTTTAAACATTCAAATGCTTTTTAAAGGCACATAACCTTAAAAAGCCCTTTTGAGTGTAAATGTAGAACATTTTACTCTATCAGCCTCTAAAAAAGCAAATTTAGATGAAAAGTGAATTTATTAATATGCAAATCTGTAATAATTCATATCGTTGTGCTTCCAAGGAACATATCCTGGGAAAATTAAACTAGATCAATGAAGTGGAAAACTCAATGAAGCAGTCATGAACCACAAACCTGGATATGGGCCAGGATTGGAGGCGGAGTCCATGCCTGCACTCTGCAAGTAATTATGACACCGTTCTTTGTGCTCCTCCAATGACGTGCGCTGTTTGTAGCTCCGCCCACAGTAATTACACTTGTGTGGTTTGCCCACTAAAAGAGACAATCAAAGAATACATATTAAAAGGCAAAACAACCCATTCTGACCGCTCACACAACAGAGTTTCAGTCTCTGACTGAGTAACCGAGTGAGGGGGTACGTTTTACAATCTGTGATGATGCAACCAAAAGTGACACGTCTTTATCAGAAGCTACTGATCGTGTCCCCCGCACAACCCCGCACAGAAAGAAACCACTACAACACAATGTGGAATTTAGAATAACATGCTGCGTAGTAGCCACGTATAAAATCGTCATTGGTTTGTTATTGGCACTCAAATCAAGCCACAAATGATGACTTGGAAAGTCTCTGAACAATAAACAGAAAACAGAAGGAGTGTTTGTTCTCAAGCGGATAAGGTGTGAAGTGATTCACTGTCTCGGTTCCACTGAGACTAGGTCAGCGCAAGGGCCCAAACCTCCAAACAAAGCAGCAATAGGAACAAGCTTGTGTCCTTCCACTGTGGGCAGAAGAGAGTACGAGGGTGACTGTGTTTTGCCTCCAGAAACAGATGTCGTGGCCTGCGAGTTTTCCAGCAGCTAATGGAACTATTGGTTTATTGATTCATTCCACGTTTCATTCATCCATTGGCTGATTCATTCAACTATCTGTCATGTTTTTCTGATTCAGTCATCAGTATCAAATCAGAACGCAGCCCACTGTTACATCTGCTCTGTTATGTCAGCCAGAAACCTGATAGAATTTGATATACAGCCTCCTGTGCGCTCTGTGGTCAATCCACTGGCGTAAGGGACTTTCAAAATGATTCATAAAGAGCTCAGCAGTGAAACAAACCAGCCTAGCGAATTGAGTCACGCTGTACGCCAGCACTTAACTAGTCTTCTATTGCACGTGAGAAAATAATGAAAATTCACACCTGTTACAAGCAAGCCTGTGGGATTACCTGTAAAGTATGCCAATCGTAAAAATACCCACGACACATTTTGGTAACACTCTTCAAAGCACCGCAGTGCTTTCGGTCTGAAGAGTGAAAGTGAGACAGTAAGTGACCCGTCGCATGCAGAACCCGTCAGATGATGCTCACTGCGTCACTGCTGTGGGAAAGATGGATTACAAAAGCAAACCAAATAAAGTTTTCTTTGAATCTGGCAACTTGCAGTACATTCTCATTAAATCACACTGCAGAAATGCTTTCATTACTACGTCATTTCTGTCCGTTTAATGTTACAATTATGTCTGTCTATTCATTTTTTTAAGTTTTAACATGATTTTGTCATGAGTAACAAAGTTGTAAATGGGCAAAAGGTCCAATGAACATCACTGGAGGTTGTAACCTTGGTAACACTTTTGAGTTTTCTGGGTAGAATGTTTTATTGTGTAGCTAATCAAACGTATTTTTATTTTCACCCAAAAAATATTCACTTTGAAAGTATATACACCTAAAACACTATAAATTCAAAATCTACATGAAAATTTCTTTAAACTTCATGTTTTTAAGTCACTGATGGGAATTTCCATCTTATGTCAACTCAAGATTACATAAACTTGATAACCTGGCCTCTGATGAACTTGGTTTTTGATGGTAATACAGTAAAGGTCAGGCAGTCGGGGATGTGGGGCAGACTGATGAAACAGTTTAAGGATCTTTATATGTCAGTAGGTGACTGTTTTGGAAACACTGTGATCTAATTTACACCTGCTGTCACACTTTCAATATGTCTAACAAACCAGAAGCTTTTAAAATTCTGGTGTTTGCATCATCGTGCATCAGAAACGCAGACATTATGGAGCTGTAGTGAATGTTTTGGAGGATATTGTGCATCCACACAAACAAATCTGTGCTATAAATAGAAACAAAAATAAAGAAGTGAATTGTTTGGTTCAATGAACTGTTAAAACACCTGCAAACTGTAAAGTCTGGGACAAACAATCCTGCTGGTGTGTTGGAACAGCATGTGACACAGACATGTAGTTCCAAACCCCACCAGTTCCTGTAGCAGAGTCTGGACGAATCAGAAAAAATCCCTGTCTAAGCATTTATTCAAATGCAAATGCATGCAGATGGCGTTAAAGCCCTCTAAACCGCATCCATTCGGGTTGAAAACAGGAAACTGTGTGATGAGGATGACATTTCATTTCATGTAACTGCCTATCAATTGTAGTGCATCAGTGCAAGTACTCAGCTTACTCAACTCACACCCATCTCAAAACATTCACTCCCATGAAACAAATGACTGCATGATGGGCGCAGACCTCCCAGCTATCAATTTTAGGTTGTAAAAGCGCTGCCCCAACGTTTCCATTAAGTAATGAAAACGCTAAAAATGTTATTTTGAGAGTTCCAGGAACGTTTAAAACATGCCGTATTTAGACATTGTGTTAATGATATTGCTACAGAATAAGAACATTATGCAAACAATTTTAAGTTCTGAAACGTTTTTAAAATGTTCCATTACCTACTAAAGACTATCTACTAAAGATGTTTTTGATACATGATATATAAAACATTAAAAATGTTACTGTAATGTTACTGCAAAAACATTTTTAAAACGGTGGAAGAGCTTTGAGAGAACTTTTATAGAAAAGTAACTACAGTTCTGGGAACGTTCCCGTTTAGCTGGGCTTTACCGGTCTACTAAAGTGACATAAACAGCCTAAGCTAACCATTATGACACACGCCTAAAACCGAGGAGCAATATATGATGTTTCAGTTTCATCTTCACCAGCACATCTGAAAGAACTCTGTGGCGTGCAAGCATGCATGTATACGGACTTCTGCGGCGGACGCTCATAAACGATTGGAAGGCTGATCTGTTTGTGACGTTTTGCTTCCACTTGTCTTCCTTGTACAAGAAGCCGTCAGACCTGCTGAGCTCCTCGCATTCCGCTCCAGATGAGGTGGCTGATGGGAAGGCGGATGGGTCACTAAGAAGTGGGGATAGACCTGCCCTGAGCAACATTGTTGCCAAAGTGCCTAAATTACTCATTAAAGTGTTTTGAACTACAACAAACACGTCTCACACTGTGGTAGGACAGAAGCTTTCTTGTGGTGTCTCCTTACAATGCCTATGGATATGCAAATCTAATGCCTCTCGTTGGCTGCCCGTCTTTACATGCTCAGCACTGCGAGTTCGATGAGATAGACGTGTGTGTAGGCTTTGGTGGTAAAAGTTCTCTCGTTGACATTTGATATCAATATGATAGACCACAACACACATCCACCACAAATTTTGCATAGTTAACTGTTTAAATGATGGAGAATCTACACTATCAGTCAAAAAGTTGGACACACCTACTCATTCTTACTCATTTTATGGTTAAGCTGTTCAAAGAAGTCACCCTTTCCCTAGATTACAGCTCCACACCGTTGCATTCTCTCAACCAACATCCCTGCTCACAATTTTAGGTTGAAAAAACATTTCCCTAAGATTTCCATTAGATAACAAAAACATCAAAAATGTGATTTTGAATGTTCAAAAAGTCCAGTTCTTTAGATTACTAACGATATTTCTTGGTTATAAGAACGTTCCCTG
This sequence comes from Ambastaia sidthimunki, assembly GCA_036877625.1. Lineage (NCBI taxonomy): Eukaryota > Metazoa > Chordata > Actinopteri > Cypriniformes > Botiidae > Ambastaia > Ambastaia sidthimunki. Next base: position 14,306 of record JAZGTK010000706.1, read on the forward strand.
TTAGCTGGAAAAATGTTGGTTGAGATGTAGTTTTGTAAAGAATTTCGTACAGTACGTACATAAATGATGTTTGCCTACAAGACTATTTTCAAAAGTATAATAATAATCTTTCAGTTTAAGATTATAAATTTAATTTTGTAAGAAATTGTGACTGGTCGGATTTGTACATCAGATCTGTTATGTACTTGCCCAGTAATGTAATTTTTAACCTATAAAAGTTACAGATTGCTGCTTTAAGTCATATTTTAGACATTGTGCCCACAAAAACAGGACACCACAGACATCAGCAGCCTGGGCAAGAAACCGTGCTATCCCTGCACTCAGATCAGAGCTGCAAAACAGGAAATGACAAAAGACACACACACAAAAACATGATTAGTGATAGACAGGTGCTGCTCTCCCTGTGTATTTTAACAAGTCGTTCCTGAGCGACAGCTCGTGAAGTCCTGAGGCGAGCGCTGGTGGTATCATATGACCTGGATCTTCAACACTGAGGAGACATCAGATGGTGGGCTGATATGAAAGTGGGTTACAGACTGCTTGCTTCACCAAAGCGACATTTGCCTTTGATTGACAGAAAGCATTTCCTCTGCAGGCAACACAACAGCATGTCCTAAGACAGCTAACCGCAGTGCTTGCTAAACTGTCTGTACACGTCCCTCTCAACTGTCCTGTACACTCAGGACAGGGCCGATGTGGTTGTTTTTTTCCAGAACCACAACTGTTTTTTAATCTATGTCACGTGTTAATATCRAAGCACATGAATGAGAACGTGTCTTGAGGAAAGATGTCTGACCTGAGTGGGTTCGCAAGTGTCCGGTCAGGGCGTCGCGACGGCGGCATGCGTAGTTGCAGAACGGACATTTGAAGGGCTTTTCTCCAGTGTGAAGCTTGATGTGTCTCAGCAGGTTCCCCTTCTGAGTGAATGAAACTCCACACTGGTTACACTGGAATGGCCGGTCACCTGATGGACAAAGAACAACACCTATATATAATATATGCATATATTGTATATATGTGTATGTATATGTATGTATGTGTGGGTGTGTGTGTATGTATATATGTGTACACACACACACACACACAACTTTGTTCAATTGGTAATATGTAAAATATTCATGATTCATGGTTCAATAATTATAATAGGCTTTTAAAATTGCCCATTCATCTACAGAGAAAGACATGAGTGTTGACACCATATGACTTCCATCACTGCTATTTTCAGGACAGCTGAAGTTTCCAGTTAGGTGTAGATGTCTTCTTCTCAAACTAAGGTACACCCCTCTGAAACTATCTCTGTAGCTTTTGTTGGTGTTTTGAATTTATTGTATTCCTCATTCCTGCAATGGAAGCACCTGCTAAATATAGCTGTGACTCTCAAAGCATAAATTAACCTGTTTTTAACCACACCTACATGAAACTCTCTATTCACTACCATCAAAGTTATCAAAAACATTCTTGCAATAATATTAGCAGATCATTTTTACTGTTATATAGCATATATATAAAAAATGTTGATCCTACATTGCTAGTGAAATGTTTTAAAATCGTTACAGAAATTTAAAAAGTTTGAATGCCATTCTTATTGCCAAGCAATGTTAATACAACTTCTAAAAAATGGGACAATTTAAATGTTGGTGTTATATATTATATATTGGAAATGTTAGAGAACTGTTTCTAAAACCTAAAACTTGTTAGCTGGGGTAGGTCAACAGGATGCTGTTGTGACTCAGTGCTTGAAACCTTTTTGTCATTGTGTGTTGAGATAAAGACTTGGAAAAACGACATGCGAGTTTGTCCTGCTAATGTGCCGGCAGACAGTTTGAGCGTCAGCTTTGGGCATGGGAACAGGTTCTGGAGGATTCCTGGCATGTTTTCCTTGAGAATAATTCTTAACTATTGTCTTCTTACAGAACATCTACTCTCTCCACACCCTTTAACACTGAAAAAGGAAGAACGCGTGAGCGACAGGGTTTTGCCATTTTAATGGGAAGTCGGTGAAATGGGTTCTGTCGAAACTCTAGAGAAGTGTCACAATAAATTGAGGCAAACATTTATAGTTTAAGTTTTTGGATTATGGTGCCTCGCTCTTCAAAACCAATAACAATAAACTTCTGTTTTCTTTCAGAATTAGTATAAATGGGATCTTCTATCTTCTCAACAACATTTTTGGAGCGTTTACAAAACACCACAGATGTGTTCAATTCCCAAAGGATGCAAACTGCCAAAAACTTTCTATGAATTGAAGTCGCTTTGGATAAAAGTGTTGGCCAAATTCATAAGTGTGATTGTAAATGTATTTAGGGTTTCCACACTGACTTTCCAGATTACTTTAAAACAATCCTCATTTACATATTACCGCATCTTGAAATAAATGGAATTAAATGATATAAAAACTAATAATGATAGTAACATGCTACCTTCACTCCAAACAAACGTTCACAAAACCAAGTGGAAAGATAACAGTATATACATTATATAACACATTATCAACTCCTAACACAAAAATTCTCTATCCATGAGTCTACTCGCATTATATTTACCATTTGGCTGTCTTAACCCTATTTCACTTTGGGTTTCTGCTCCGGGCCCAGCGTCTTGTAGGTTGTTTGGACTGTCAATCATGGGATCCTCCAATCCAGATCCTTCCTCCCCGCTGTGACCCGCCTCATCTGGACCTGGCCGTCTCTCTGTCTCCTCTTCAGTAACTTCCTCTTGTTTGATTGTACGTGCTATAAGAAAACATTACAGACAGCATAAAAATCAGTTTTAAATTATGCAACAGTTTTGCTTTTGCCTGGATCTATTCTAATTTGAAAAATAAGAAAAGGAAAATGTTTCTTTCATTTACTTACCCTCATGTCATTCCAAACCTGTATGACTTTTTATCTTCTGTGGAACATTTAAGAAGATATTTTGAAAAATGTCTTAGTGGTTTTGCGTCCATACAATGGAAATCAATGTTGTTTGGTTACCAACATTCTTTAAAATATCTTCTTTTGTGTTCATCAGAAGTGAAGAAGTCATACAGGTTTGAAATAGCAAGAGGGAATGATGGAAGAATTTTCATTTTGGGGTGAACTATTCCTTTAATAATGGAAATCAAACAAAATTTAGTGGGCAAAAAATTAAACTGAGGAATTGTCACATAACTATTAAAAAAAAGATAGAATCTCAATTAAAAGCTGAAATTCCAACGTATTTTGGGAACAAAAACGTAAAAATATATTTTATTAATGATCATTTTTGTATTTCAGACACCCTAATTTGTCATATATAAATACAAAATTTATTTTAATAGTATTAAAAAAACTACAGCTTCTATACAAATGTCCAAGTGTCATTAAATAACTATGTCAGCATTTCTTTTAAAATCACTGGTTACTATGACAGCACAGTGACCAAGAAATCTGTTCTCTAACATGATAACAGCATTTGGATGATGGCAGACAGAGAAAGTCTGAGGCAGCTGTAGTTTCTAGGGGAGAGAAGCAAACAGTGGGCAGGTGGAGCCGAGCATGACTGAGAGTGAGGGCCAGAATTTTGGTCTGGACTGAGTAGGAGACTCAATTTGTCTGTGTTCAGGCTACAGAGCACCTCTGGGGAGGCCACCCCCACACGCTCCGATACACAGAGCATGACAAAAATAGACATGCAAAAAGCACGTATAAACACACGCAAAAGCCCAGCCCTCGAGTTTTCCGTCTTAACCACACACGCACCAAACTCTCCAGGTTCTCGACAGGTGGAAAAAAGAGCAGGCGCCTTTCTCTGCCATCCAGACAAACCTGTTTGTTACTTTTTTGTTTATTTCACCATGAGTCTAATCTCTGGGCGAGAGCTGGAGACTCAGCTTTGAATCACCTTCATCCTTGCTGTTTGCGTGAGTGTTTGCGTGAGTGTTTGCGTGAGTGTTGGCCCTCCAGCGATCTGCGGATCTTTGACTATCACCATACAAGTATGACAGAAATCTCTAATCCCTCAGGTCAGCCTTTGAAAAAAGTCTCAGTAGTTCTCACCCATTAAGGCTCCCTGCCTTTAACCCAGGGTTAAGGCCTTTTTAAACCCCAGGTCAAGACTGATTTTAACCCTGAGTTATAAAGGGAGTCAGATATACAGATGAATTAAATGTACAGATATATTTCATATTCTATAAGACAAAGTGTGAATGCCATTTTAGATTACTGTATAACAACCAGTTGTTTAGCAACAGACAACCAATCACAAACTGCCTCAGTGCCTCATTAAATACGCACTTTATACACAAAAACCTAAGGTATACAACTATACAGTGTGAAACCTGGCTACCCAGGATAAAGTAGAAACACAATAAGATAACCCAGGATTACAGTTACTTAGGGTTATAAATAACTGTAAAACATCTATTTGTGGCCTCTCTGTTTAATGCACCAGGGCAATTCCAACTGAATACTGTACGACAGAGACATATAACGCAAAAAGTGTTCAAACATCACAAAAACAAGTTATCTGAAAGAGACAAGCAGACTGAGGTTTTGAAAGAACATCAACTGCAATATTCACTTTACCCACTGGCACTTCCAAAGAAGTATTACAAGCGTAATATTGCACAACAGACCTCCATCTTCAAATACGCAGAAGATTCACCTCCATGCTCAAAACACAAAACTTGTTCTACTCGCAAAAAAAAGAAAGCGTGATCATCTGAACACATCAGAAACGTTTGGCACATGTTATCCAGATAAACACAGATAAAAGTTAATATGGTATTACCTCATGGCTTGAAGACGACAGACTCCTTCAGACGGGTGCGATATACACTGAATGTGTTTTAACTATCTGCTCTAGCATGCATATTATGGAGTGTCTATGATGGCTGCAGCTGAGTGAACTTGAAATGGTTGCCAGGGACAACATACAGAATCCTTTAGCAATCTCATCCTCAACCGATCAAAGAGAATGAATAGAGGCACAACACACACACACACACTCAAACAAACACACTCAAACACACACACGCACAATCAAACACCCAAGCGCACACACACGTTTACTTATTTATTTAAATGGGGACATTCCACACACTTCTATTGTTTCATACACAGCTAGTTAAACATTATAAACTAACCCACAATCCAACCCTAACAGAACACTTTCTGCATTTTTACATTAGAAAATAACTTATTTTATTTTCATAGTGAGGGTGTCTTCATAAATGATTGCTGGCTGCCTGCCTGAAGCTGTTTTAGATGACTGTACTGTAAAACCTTACATGCCCTTCACTTCAATCAAACATTAATGGCCATCATTATTCTCCAACACGTTCTCTAAATGTTCTATCAAAATTATTAAAATTTGTATTCTTCAGTTGTTAGCCGAACGTTTTAAAAACATTGCAAAATTTAATACATTTAAATGAATTGTTAGCTGGGAAGTGCCACGTTTCTCAACCTCCTGCGCAACGTGACTACAGATTATCTGTAAGAACAATCTCCATGTTGGATTATGGTGTTCCTTTTTCTCAGTATGCACAATCATGCTGACAGGCCCTCAGTCGAACCATCGGTTCATTTTGAGGAAGGGAGATGCCTCGGTCTGTCTCATCCCGTCCGATGGTAGATAAAACTCTAGCTCTATTTTTCACACTGTAAGATAAACGCTCTTCCTCTGTCCTCAGATCACTCATGCACACTCATTTCTCCTTTTTTAAGACTCATTAAAAAAAACATGTTAAATATTTAACATGTGACAGACCGAAATAAAAAACACACACTGCTGCTTTCCTGTTGAAAATCCGTCAGTGTGGAGTAAAGGTTACCATGGGAGTGTTAGGAAAAAACTCACCAGCAGGGGAATGGGGGCTTTGGGAACGCTGGCCGTTGGGTGTGCTGGTCGACAGATCCACCAACATTCTCGAGTTCTCCTTCCTGGGAGAGCGATCGCCGTTACCTAGGAGACAGACAGAAACAAGTGCACTGAGGACATTGCCTTGCTTCAGGCTGCACGGCTATTGTGGTCTAAACACACAGATCTGTGCAATCAGACAGTTCAAGGAACAGCTCTGTTACAAAAGCCATGATGATGCAAATGGAGACCGTCAAGCAAAAAGCCTCCATCAGGTTACAGCGCAGCTGACGTGCTGTTTTACATCAGTGTGAAAACTCCTCAAAACCTCCTGCTGTTGCTATCGTACTGCTCGTTAAAACCTATTTATGTATATGCTTGTATACACACACACACACACACACACACACACAGTAATATAGTTTAATTGAAGGAGTACAGTAAAGTACAGTAATTAGTAAGGAGTACAACATATCTCTGGTCTCTACATACACTGAACTGCTGTTAACAGCACCCGTCTCTGTTACCACAGCTGAAATTTCTCCAGGGTCAGTGTCCAGCTCCACACTTCAGTTTACAGAAGCAGTGAGCCGTCATCTCACGTGAGTGCTTGATAAGCTTTCAGACTCATCCTGAAGATTCAGATAGGATTTCCTCATCTCTCCTCACCCACCGCGACTGAGCTCCAGGAAATAATAGTGTTTCATCGCATCCACTCAGGGGGAGCGATTCCTGCTCTCTGATTCCATTACCCACTCACCCCTTCAGAGGCAAACACTCAATACAACTCCAACCACATCAGACGGCTCGACATGTTTGCATTATGCATACACAACCACCAAGAGTGGTATTACGGATTGCATCATTCCACAGACTCTAGGTTTCTGACTGGAAAGTACCTGGAAACTCAGGATTAAGCTGTTGTAATATTGCTCATTTTTAAGCGCTGCCTTCTAATCTGTCCCTCCTACAAACAGGTTTGTTACGTGGCAGAGAAAGTCTGTCAAACAGGCTACGGGCTCAAAAACAGCATTCATGGTATTTTCGGTGCTAATTTTTTTCATTCTGTGGTGAACAAACCTTGTTCATTCCTGAAGCTAGGCAGCATTATTTTAAATGCCACCCAGAGCCACCCAGCTAACAATGAACATTCTCAGAGTGTTGGCAAATGTTCTCTAAAAGTTCTCAAAAACTCAAAAAGTAGCAAAACTGTTCTTGCAGTAATGTTAGGAGAACTTTTTTAACATTATATATCATATATCAAACTTGTTTTCTTAAGTTGTTAGTGTAACAATTTGTTACAGAATTAAAGTGTTACAGAATTAAAGTTTGAATAACGTTCAATAACGTTATAACCAAGCACTAATGTTAATACAACTAAAACATACATCTAAAAACCTGGACATTTTGAACTTAAAACTTTCAAAATAATATTTTTAATGGAAATGTTTGGGAAACGTTCTTACAACCTCAAATTGTTAGTTGGGCATGTGCTTGAAGTGTTTTAAACCAGTTTGAGATTTGATTAGTGTAAAAATAAATCCTGTCCACTGAGGGTAAAAAAGGACTTACTAAGGACTCACCTAACCATCTTATAAAGCTCTTCTTTGACAATGTAGCTTTGGCCTTCTAAATGTCGGATTTGTGAGGGACTTTTTCTGTAAAGCTGCTGTAAAGTTGAAAAGTTAACAAATAAATCCAATTTAACAGACTTTGAGGTGTGTGTCAGAGCGAGATGGGAGTTTTAAAGTAGACTGATATCTGGGCTGTCACACGGCAGAACCGACACTGTCACTCTGACTGAAAGCTCATGACACAATCCCAGAGCGAGTCTCTGGTTACCGCGCCGGGGTTGAGGGAAATCTCAGGTAACCAGCAGTCCCCTGGCAACAGGATTCAAGCAGCCACTTGGATTTGACTGACAGCCGAGGGCAGGATTTTTCCATAACAGAGCCGTGTGCCTGATGGCCTCTTAGGTTAGGTGAGAGCGAAACAAAACTCTGAACACAGGCTCTTATATTCTACATATAATCTAGGGATGAACAAAATTATATTTTAATAATTAATTATTGGCCATAGTACTGTTAAACTAGTAACAGAAACAATACTACAGCAGCCAGACGGCAATTGTTGTTTCCTAAAACGTATTGTTTAAAAACTATATAATATAAAAAACTACATTCTCTACAGTTTTGTAGCTGACTAGTTGGTTACTGAACGTCTAACTTGACTAGTGGACCATCCTGACCCATTCTTATCCTAAACAGAACTATGACAAATATCATACTGTACATTCAAATAAAAAATCTCCGACACAGTTTCTTTTTCACGGTTTTACTTTGATTCCATTTCGTTGTATTTTCTGCTACAAGTCTCACTCTCATTCCCACACTGTGGGGTGACGGCCTACAGCACGCAGTTGTGATTAAAACGGCTTCCATCAGCCCCCGTGCAGTGATGCATGCTGAAAACCCGTAGGCCTGCTGGAGACTACAGGAGTGACTGCAGGTCTGGGCTGAGTCAGATTTAGATCCCAGTGCACTCAGATCATTCACTGAGGCCGGGGCGCACCAGTGTGAGGGGCAGCCCTACAGAATACACTGCTCCATGCTTACCGTCACTGCACCAGCCAGGAAAATATCTGGTGGAGCTTTTGTATCTCTATATCAGGAGTGGAGAGCAGGGAAACACACTGGACCTCGTGGGTTAACAAACACAGCCAGACAAATACATTTGCAGTACACTCACTCACTCACACCTACAAGCAATTTTTAAGCCTCTAGTTTTACTGACCTACAAGACTTTGGGGAAAAACCAAAGTACATGGAAGAAACTTTTGCCAATATCTGGATAACATGCAAACTCAAATATTCACATAATCACACACATATAAGCATACATCCACATACATACGTTTACATATACATCCAAAGCATTACTTCAACCGAGAGCAGCATTTCTGACTGCTGGAAACTGGGCTGGATATGAAAACACAGTGATACTGTACATTTAATATCATTCAGCTGAATGGCTCTCTACAGACAGAGATTGAACAGAACACATTGAACTGATTTCAACATTAAAGGTTGCCAGCAGCTCCATTTCAGTATAGGGGGCGGAGCTTAAAGACAGGTTCTGCTCTACAGCAGCAACACAAGCCAAAAAAGGGACTTTTTACAGGATCAGTTCTCCCAGGAAAGAGAGCGATTGGTTGTGGCATGTTGTAGACGCTCAGATCAGGTTTATCCTGTCTGTCTACACACCTCCAAACCATCCTTCCACATCAAACACAAAACAAATTCCCACTCACGCTGCTCGCCACCTGCCATCACTGCACTTCTTTAAAAGGACATGTTGAAATGAACAAGGTCTTATTAGCATATCAATAGCACAAACACAAGACTGAAGTGTTAGCCAGTGATTTAAAGCTGCAACCCGTAACTTTCGCCTCTCTAGCGCCATCTCTGTTGGAAACATAACGTTGGAGGGTTCTTGAGGAGTTATTTTCTTAACATAGCTAACCAGTTTAAATAATAAACTGCTGTAAGAACAAACTACACACTCTGCACCGTCTACAGAACCCGGACATGAGATATAGTAGCCGGATCTTTGTTCTGTTACAGATGGACATTTTCTTATAAATTATAAATCATTATTATAAACTGAGCATTAGGAATTTGGATAAGGTCATTGAGATCTGTCATGTGCTTCATTCATATCTTTAAATTGTAACAACCCCCTCAAGAGGAAAAATTGCCTTTCTATAGATCTTTGGAACAAAGTTAAACTGTAAACTTTACTTTTTCCAAGACACCTGCAAAAATGTTCAGATGAACGACTCTTTATCAGCACGTTCCATTTGAGGGAATCTGCGGGGGGGAGGATATGACGGGCTGGAAGGTACCACTGTGCACCTGGTACTGAAGCCCAGTCCAGATAACAGATCTCAATGGGAGCCAAAAGCAGATGCAGTTTGCTGTTGAACTGCATCTGGTGTGCTTGTCTACTGTACTGGTGTCCAGCTGCAGACAGACTCCCACAGTGTGCTGCTGGATTTAGACAGCGTATCTAAAAAAGTTCATAAATCAATATGGATATCGAACAAAACAACAAAATATTTGCACTATGCGAAAAAGTTTCCCAATTCATAAACTTTCACTCAATCCAGCTGGACATCTGAAGATTAATACATCTATTTATACATCTACAAAAATGTGTGTTTCAGTGTCTAATGAAATGCACTGGCTTAACAGTAAAGCTGATAACGCTGTATACAAACCCAAACAAACAGACACGCACACGACGTAACAGAAACATCGTGATGGCGAAAGAGCTTAAATATTTTCAGATCTGTTTATGCTCTGATCCACTACAGCAGAGCTATTCTACCTGCAATGTTTGAATTTTTCTATTGGTATCTTAATGTCTCAAATGAACGTTTCCCTGGTGTTCAACAGAAATCTAGCACAGACAATACTGACAAAGTAAAACGTATGTGACATAAACAGCATCATTTATACAGATCACCTTCAGAATCACTATTTAAAAGGTTTAGAAACAATTTTAAATATTTTAATACACATTCATAATGTCTCAACTGTGGATATCCAAATGTGCACAAAAAACCAACTTACTTGCAACATAGCCATTTGATGCCTCCATGTTCATAGTCTGGGGCAGAACTGTGGAAAAAAAGTTTAGTTTAGTAAGTTAGATGAAAGATTCTGTACGGTTTTATTTGAATGATAACATCGTCACTTAACCAGCAGTACTGATAGATGTCTGTAACGTTCAATACTCAATAAGATCAGAAGTGTTATAAGCCAATTTTTACACCCGATTAACCAAGAAATTATACAATAATTTGCCTTTAATTGTTTACATTTTGCATGTCTGTTTTACCTCTTACATTATGCTATAAAAATGATTTAATTCCCTCCTGAAAAGGTATAAAAAAGCTGTCATTCGTTTTTAGTTTTCAAAATGTTTCAAAATCGGTACATAAGCATCTCTGACACAAACAAGCAACTGCACATTTTCACAATTGTAAACGTTTTCATCCTTTCAGTTTTAGGCTCTTCCGTACTGAATTTACCAGTTTATATCTCCGGCATGCATACTTTAATGCATATTTTGTGTCTCAAATACAATATTTATATTTATAAATTGTCTTGTTTGGTATTAGGGAAGTAACATATAAAGTGATAACTTCCTGGTTAGGCAAAAATCATACATGCAAACGCAAAAAAATAGTTTCCACTCTGTTTTAGGTTCAGTTGTTTATCGGACTTATCTGACCTCATTGTTGGAGAGAAACAAACAAATTGTTTCAAAATGTTATATCACATAATGACAGTGCCTCGATTCATGTTAAACTAAATCAATAAACCAAAGACAGAAACTTGTGAATCTTGTTAATCATAAAAAAAGCTAATCCTTATTATCTGGTGATGTATTAAATAATGTCATATTTTAGAACTGACTTGGGGAAATGCAATTTTCACTCATAATGACAGATTAATGAAAAAACAATGACGTTTGCGCAGTTCCATATGAAGAACTGTTACACGCTGCCTGTGTTTTACTGATGGAAGGAAAGAAAAATGACTACATGAGAACATATATCTGCAGGTCTGGATCTATATGATTCTTATAGGGCCTCACTTATGGCTCATATTGGGGCATCTACGAGCCCATCAGATTTGGGCCGAAGTTTTATTTTTTTAAATATGATACATTTAAACACTTTAGTTTATAAAGTACATTAACAGGACATGGATATTTGTAAACAACACTTTAATTTGTTTTAAATATGAATGAAACAGTGTTTTAAACCTAGTTATTATTAAGTAAACCCATTTGTTATGTTAGAGCAAGATAGCTTTGACTAATAAAATACTAAACTAAATTTAAATTTTTACCTCTATACAATGTCGTTTAACTATTATATTCATGCATACATACTTTAAAACGACTGTACGGAATCCGTCAAGGTTTGACTTCAGACGTAGCGTGTAAACGTCACTGTGTTTGGTCTCTGATTAGCCGTCATTACACACGAATGCCACATAATTTAATAAAAACAATATCATAAAAAATATTTTCAGAAATCTAGTAAATTGTGAGAAAGATTTAGACACAATAATGGTCCTGATCGAAGCTTCCTAAAATGACCAAAAAACTGCGGCTCTACTGAAATGAAGATACAATCAAATACGAAACAGTAAACTGCATTAAAATAAAAACACACTACTGAACAGCAATGAGCTTAAAAATGCATTAGAGTTTCATCGGGCTGTAAGTAACGCGCTGCGCGTCTCCGGTGGCCCCGGCGCGCTCACTGATCACGCGTGTGCGCACACTGACAGTCACCTTCATTCACTACAATATTACACTGCAGTCAGCGTACTATCTTCCCTTCCCTTACTAAACCCTTCAAAATGATGTTATAAACCGATTTTAAAGTTTAAATTCAGAGATGTCCAAACATACGAGCTCTCTGCTAGCATACATATTACATCAAGACATCAATAAACACGCTTGGACTTCCAAAATTAAACCTAGAGTATTTTTTAATATACAGACTTATAAAAATCTGTCGACCTTAGTTTAAGTAAAACTGTACGAAGCCTTAATGTTAAAAACAAGGTGGTTGCATTAAACTTTTACCTTTTATTTGGTCTCCCCCCGTGAAAGCGCAAGTCGATTAAAGCGTCCCGAGAAATCCTTAAATACAGCAATCGGCTTGAATTATTTCCACTGGCAAGCGGTTATCAGAGTCTAATGTATTGATGCCGTCCTCTGTTCACTGTCATGTTCAACTGGAGTTCATATTGGCCACAAACAGGGGACGATCTTGCGCCAAAACGAAAAAGCAGAAAAAAGTTAGGAAGCAAGTTGCTTGTTTGGTTTGTATGGTTTGGTTACTTCCTCTGCGCCGAACAAGCCCGTCAGCTTTTCCATTTCACACGCGTCTAAACGCTTTACCCCCGACTATTAGATTTCTTCCTCTGATTTGACACATAGTGAAGTTAAACCTGCTCGACACCTGGGTCAATGGATCTCAGGAGAATGAAACACTGAACTGGATCCACCGGTTCCAAGAGAATTAAGCCATAAATAAGGAAACTATGGGAACTGCCTACAACAGGCTTAGAGCCCAAGATTTCCACCTGCCTGAGACTCAATGAAAGGTTGTGGGATGTCTGTGTGCATCATTTGCAAGCAGCTCACTGAATTAGTGTTCATGTTACACACACTAATAAAAGCACGTACACACACGCATGCATTGGTGATTTTGATAGTTAAGTTCGTCTTCATTTACAATGCACAGCAACCTTTATATCTGTTGGCAAATGCATTACTGTGATCTCCAGTTTGAGTGACGCTCGACACGATTTCGCAACCGCAACAAGTGACTCGAACCCTGGACCTCACCGACGCTCATCCAGCTTACCTGGACAAGTGCAGACAGACCCTAAAACATCCGCAGCGGTCATTTTATTTACCTGTATCAATGCACGGGACGAAACACTTGCATCTCAGCGGGTGAGTTACAGACAGTGTAGCTTTTAAACGATACTGGCTCTCCACTGCATTGCGAAAGCCGGGCAGCAACAGTTTCTCCTCTCGCCCGTTTCCTCCATCTTCAGGACGGACAGCAGCGACCGTCTGACACAGAGAAACGGATCTATCAGTGCCGCTCGGTAATCGATTAGACGCCTTATTATTATTATTATTATTGCATTTTAAACATCATCTTTGGCGTGATCTCATGTAGGCTATAGGAAGCATATCTGTAAGAAAACAAAGCAGAGGAAGTTACAATAAAAACAGTTATAACAAATCCCCCGATAGGATACATGACACTTATATTTCCCATTTATGTTTATATAGGTTTAATATTATAATTTAAATTGTGCGATTGTAAGTATGTGTGTTCAGTTTTTGTTACACATCTTTGAAAACCTACTAGTTAGTCTCTTATCTACGGAAATGACCCATGATTTATGTTTTTGTTTTTTATGCATTGCGTATTTCAAATGGAGGTGGGAAAATATGGGATGAATATTATGAGCTGATGGGGGCCTACAGACCATCAGACGGATACTGAGCTATATGAAGTCCGTAATGAAGAGACAGGGCAGTAATATCTCTCTCGGGCTCCCTCTACTGCTCAGAGAGAGAAGTATTTCACTGACCTACTTGGATGGCTGTCAGGTGGAGCAGGTAATGTTGCTCATACAGCTGGCCTGTTTGTAAATTCTAAAGAAATCATTCATTGTTAACATTTATATTATTACAAGACACATCAGGTAAGCAGTCAGCTCCAATTACTGCTTAAATAAGACCTGTGAACAATAAATAACTTAAGTGACGTACAGTCAGTGAAACCAAACCCTTGATGCCACAGTCATGTTGATGATCATCTCTGGAGGGTGAATCAGTGGCGTCATTTAGTTTTGGTGACTTCATAACAGTGTAAATGAAATGCATCAGGGTAATGACAACAGGAAGAACTGGAGCAGGTCATATTAGTCATAAAGGTTGTGCATTTCCATTTTTTCATTCTTTTACAGTAAATTGAAGAGACCTTTGTTACTGTAAATGATTTTGCAAAGAGTTGAATCGATTAAATAGGGTTACATTTCTGTCTATTCTATCTGTCTGTCTGCCATCTATTTATCAGTCTGTCTGTCAGTCTGTCTGTCATCAGTCTGTCTATTTATTTAGAAGGTAATAATGATTTTAGAAACTAACCTGGGTAAATAAAGACTCAAAACTGTCAGTGTCCCCATATACTGTATATAAACAGACTTTTCTGTAAAAAGTACCAGAATAAACAATTAAAATAAATAAACAATGCTAAAAAATAAATCAGAAGACTTTACAACAACTAACACTTAAACAATTGTTTTGTCACAAACATGCTTTGAGATTAACCCTGAAACAAAGAATTTTGAAAGTGATTCGGTGGAAAATAAACAAGTTATTTTGCTTTGAACCAGTTAATCAGGTCACCGTTTAAATTTGTTCAACTGTGTTCTTTCAGGCCGCATTGTTTGTTTACCAGCAAGCCTCTGATTTGTAGAAGTATCCTCAGATAACAATCAGTTGAGAGACTGCTAGTTAACTTTCCACAGTTTAAAGAGCACTGTTTGAAGCCGAGGGGAAACCGTTAAACACCCCCTCCTCTATCACCCTCTCCTAGTTCTCTCATCTGCCTTTCTACATTACTATCAACACCCCCCCACTCCACCTTTATAATTATCATCCATCCATGAGTTACAGTCTTTTTTTTGGCGATATCCAGTTATTTACACATTTTACATATATGCATGTATCCACAGTGACCCCACAGTGAATTCAAGTGATACATTTTATCAGTATGTGCATTCCCTGGGAATCAAACCCGTGACCCTGGTGTTGCTAGCGCTCGCTTAAGCTGCAGCAAAAGCATAACAAAATTAGCATAACAAAAAACACGTACCTTTACAGACATTAAACGGCTTCCAGCTGTAGATTTCAGCCGTGCTAAAAACAAGAATTCTAAACTGACTTCAGCTGTGAATGGATTCAGTATGTCTGAGTATTTGACTGAAATTACAGCAATTATGAACATGTATTTAAGTTACGTATAGTTTCTTACAGCAATTCAGAAGCATTTTAAATTGTGTTTGTAGTCACATTTTTAGTATTTAATAAGTTACGACACAACACACTGATGCATTTAAACAGCAAAATGTATTGACTAAAGGTGTAAACTAATTTTGCTACTCCAACTAAAACTGTGAACACAGTCTAAAACTTTAAAGTTAATTCTAGCTCTAAAAAACCTCTGATTCTGAAAAAACACTGAAGCTGGACATTCAATTCTTACAGCAGTCTTTTCGTACTTCATAGGTTTTATCCAAAGCATCTACAGTAATGCAAAATATTGGGAACTGGATCCTTCAGGATATATAATATGCACAGAGGAGTAAGAATGATCACATTAAATGAACAGTAACATAAAAGTTATACACAATCTGGTTGATGAATGTCAGCAGTCACACTGACAATGGAAAAGTAAATGTACTAACTGAAGCATGCAGTTCATTGTACATCCTGTGCAGTTTAATGGAGGGTAGCGACGTTTACTTACTGTATGTGAAGTGTGTTAAAGGTTCTGCAGTGAGAGACTGTATAATAACTTATAATTATGGGCTGATGTTTCAGTGGAAAGTTTTTTGATTTTTTTTTTTTAACTTTTACTCACACTTTTGAGTGCTCACACTTCCGGAGCCCTTTTTAACTCACAGAGCAGAAGACTAAAAAATGTGAACATTTATTTATATTAAAACTGATTGAGAAACAATGTGTCTGAAATGAGAGAAGTTTGTTTTGGCGTAAACTATTGATTTTATCACACATAAGTCAGTCTTCAGTTTAAAATACCAATGCCATTATTTCAAAGATGAGAAATTAGATATGTGAATTTGCACTCTGCATTTTAAAAATGATTAAATCACACTACCTCAAATTGACCTTGAAACAATGAAATCGATTAGATTTGGAAAACTTTCACACACAAGAGCTTTGAGTTGTTTTTTGGTAGTTAGTATTTTGGGAGAAAAATCAGGAGGACTCTATTGTACCTCACATATAACAATAGAATTCCTGCATTTATTCTATCATCATTCCTAAATATTATCAAAGAATGTATGATAAATATCACATTTTGTTGGGTCAGTAAGCACTACATTTTTTCATTTAAATTTCAGATACAATCACATTTTCAGTTCTCACATAACATTCTCACGACACTAAAACATCACACACACATGACACTGAAACATCACACACACGACACTGAAACATCACACACACGACACTGAAACATCACACACACATGACACTGAAACATCACACACACATGACACTGAAACATCACACACACATGACACTGAAACATCACACACACATGACACTGAAACATCACACACACATGACACTGAAACATCACACACACATGACACTGAAACATCACACACACATGACACTGAAACATCACACACACATGACACTGAAACATCACACACACATGACACTGAAACATCACACACACATGACACTGAAACATCACACACACATTGCACTGAAACATCACACACACACATGACACTGAAACATCACACACAGGACACTGAAACATCACACACATGACACTGAAACATCACACACACATGACACTGAAACATCACACACACATGACACTGAAACATCACACACACATGACACTGAAACATCACACACACATGACACTGAAACATCACACACAGGACACTGAAACATCACACACACATGACATTGAAACATCACACACACATGACATTGAAACATCACACACACATGACAGAATTTGTCAGTTTCTCATCACTCCACCAATAACACTGTTTTACAATCTATTATGGTTAAAAAACAAGATTAGATCAAGACAGTTTTGTTGCTATCGTTTCTTGATATAAATGAACTCTTCAACCTCGATATGATTCAAACTAATCAGGAATGTCTCAGAATTTCTCTTCATTTTCACAATTTGTTGTGGATTTTTCTTTGTTTCTTTTTCACAATCTAATCTATGTTGTGGTCCTTATGTTTCTAAGAGCATGCAGACATTTTTGGTAAAAAAAACAGAAAGTTCTCAAATGAGAAATAAAGCCCAGTGAAATCTGAAACGTGTCTGAAACACAATTATTTGAATGCGTCTAACACCCAAAACGGGTCTAGTTGAGGTTTCAATCAAAAAGTGAAGTGAGTCTCATGATGTTAAAAGCAAAGTGTAGGAATTAGTCTCATCTTTATCTGCCATACGCTGATGCACTCGAGTGTAACAACATGCAACACATATTCAAGTTAAAATGTGTCACAAAACCACTGATTAGAAAAACAGTCTAAACCACAGGCCTCGTTTTCCTCATATTCTAATTGTACATGTGTTTTTTCTGTATTCACCTCCCCCAGCTTCCAGCTCTCTGTACCCCAAGCACACACACATTAAAAAAACATCATATGCACATACACACACTCTATTTAATCTGTTGCACTATGTTTATACTTTTATATCTGCTGTTATTGCTTGTTTATTCTAGTATCCTGATGAATTCAACACTCTAAAAAATGTTGGACTGTTTTAGCTCAAATTGGGTCAAATGTGGACAAACCCAACTGGTTAAATTATCTTATAGAAAATTATAGGTTAACTTAACCCAGTGGTTGGGTTTGTCCATATTTGACCCAACCATAGGATAAAACAGCCCAACATTTTTAGAGTGAATAAAACTAAACTATGCATACACAATCACATGTACACTACCACACCATAAACACACACACACACACTCATAACCAGCCTGTATTGTCACCACAGGTTCTTATGTCACCAAACGCATGCTCTCTGCACCAAGAAAGCGAACCAAAGCAAATTCTAGATTGTCGAGTTTCAGACACCCACACTCAGATCACGTGCAGTGAGGCTGAATATCCTGTAAAAACAGTCACTCTGCAGAGTCTGGACGGCCAGAGATGCGACAGTCTTCTGAGAGCATGCAGGGTGCATATCTGCTCCTTTCAACAACCACTGATGCACTTTTAAACAGGAAACGTCTTCGTACCCAAGACTGGAAACAAACCGAGGTCTTTCACAGGAGAAAAGCCATTTCCTGCTTTTGACTATAAGAGGTTTCTTAAATATATTAATGTTGCACACACAGTGGCCTGCTGGCAACATATACACCACAGTGTCTTTAATAAGTCTGCAACCCACTTTATTTTTAACACAATTTATTACAGCATGACACCTTGATGTACTTACTGAAGTTGAACATACAGTAGGAGGGGCTGCAGTCTCTTACACATTAAGTGTGATGTTTGACAATAAGTAAACGCAGCCCATTTCAATGAAAACCTCACTGTGGTGGCATCATCATTCATTTGCATTTACATTTAAGCATTTGCAGACACTTTTATCCAAAGCGAATTACAGAGCATTCAAGCTATACATTTTTTCAGTTGTGCTGCTAATGTAATGCTCTGCAAGTTACAGGAACACACATTTAGAAAACATAATAATGGATAGACAGAATAAAGAAGACACACAGACATAGAGAGAAACCGATGATTGATAGACATAGACAAACAGACAGACAGACTGACAGTTAGATAAAGACAGACAGGCAGACGAACCACAGGAGTTTATTTAAATCAATAAGGTAAAAATCCAAGACTGGCTACCAGGTCAAAGCCAAAACTTTAATCCAACTCACCATCTGTAGAGTTAAGTGAATGATAGCTGTTAACATGCTTTTCATCTGCTGTAAGCTAATGGAGAATTTAGCCAGGAAACAGGCTGAAGATATTTAAAGGTTAAAAAGACATTTACTAATTTATTTTAAATGGGATATTTTGAATCAAAGGACATGTTTCCATTGGATCTTACATATGTTCAGATGAATCCAGCTGTGGCTTTGGATTAATTTGCTTCAAGACTTTTTGGGTTTCGTGTCACGTCAGAATAGTTTTTGATATATGTTTGGGGACATTGCCATGTTAAAGTGACCCTCAAACTCAACCTCAAAGTCTGAGTGATCTTGTGGATCACAGCCTGTTTTCTTCAAGACTTATCTGTACTTTTCTCTCTGTTTATATGACAGTGTACAGTTTCTACTGATGCCTGCTGCATGATGTAAAGAGTGCTTAGCTTTAGTGCAGGGGAGGGAGGGACTAGTTGTCACAAGGATTATATTTCAATAACTAAAGATTTTGAGTCAAAACTAAAAAAATAAAATGGTGAAAATATTCTGTAGTTTTTTAGTAGCAAAGACTTTAAGGGACCTGTATGTGTCTATGCAGTAACTGACTTCTATAAATAAACCCACTGTGAGGAACAATCACTACAGTATAAAGTGTGACAACTAGCCCTGGTGTTCCCTACCTAGTGCAAAGTGTTATGTATGCCACAAACCTCCCACAGCATATCAAGGCCAAAAAGTTACATCAGAACACTCCTCTGGTTTTCTTAAATGCTGTTTGGCAAACATAAGAAAAGGTTTTAACAAAGAACTGCCATTTTAACACGCCGACTCAATCTGTGCGGTTTTCAGACTGTAAAAATCACTTGCCTTGAACATTTAATTGTGTTCTGTATTTCATTACAACAAAGATGCGCAGTTTTAAGGAGCTACTAGATGGCACTGTTGGTCTTTCCTGTTTTCCTGAACTAAATTCAACATTCACACAGCGTGCGGAGATAATCCTGCATGTCTGCATTAGTTGATTTCCTTACATCCTTAAGATTTCATCAGATAAATGACTTAATTAACTGACCTTCCTCCTCCCCTTCAAAGACGACTGAACCGTAGATACAAAGACAAAACATTAACATTAAACTCCTGCTTTTATCAAGCTTTATAGTATATAACATAAACTCGTCTCATTCTGGAGTTAGAGCAATGCATGCTTTCATTCTGCCCGAGGCACAGTGCTATCACTAACACATACTGATGAAGAAAACACTTTAAACTCATCAGCTCACACTGAAAGCAGAGATCAGGTACAGAAACACATTCAAAGATAACAACATCATGACTGCATATCTTAAAGACACAGTTCATGCCAGAACACTGATTGTTTACTCACTCTCATGTCATTCCAAACAAGTATGACTTCCCAGCTTACAATTTTAGGTTGTAAGAACATTTCTGTAAACTATTATGTTTTGTTTATAACTGTTCTGAACTCTTGACATATCTGCTGTGCACATTCATGTTGTTTTCTCTGTCTTATTAATAGAGCCGTATTTCCCAGCAGCCTCCATTGTTTTGCCAATGTCTGTGCTGGAGATGCAGGTGAAAGATGAATTTGTCAAAAAATGGTAAAAGTGTAACAAGTACATACCCAGCTAACAGTTTTAAGATGTAAGAACGTCTCTGTAACATCTGTTCCATAAATAACAAAAATGTTTAAAATGCTGAAATTTTGGTCTAGGAACGTTCAAAACATCCAGTTATATTAACGTTATTGCTTTGTTAAAAGCGTTATTCAAACATTTTTTAGTTCTGTAACATTTTTAAAACATTTCACTAGCAACTTAAGAATAACGTTTTTGATATACAGTATATGCCATACAACGTTAAAGAACATTCTACTAATGTTACTGCAAGAACATTTTTTGATAACTTTGAGAGAACTTTTAAAGAGATTTAGCCAATGTTCTGAGAACATTCCATGTTAGCTGGGTAGGACCTTTTAACATCCAGGAACCAGGATATAGCTCAGAATTTCACAACACAACATGTGTATGCCAACATTATGCTTGCAAGCTTCATCTGTCTGGCTTGTTTTGAGGTTTGGAAAGAAGACTTATTTTGCAGATAAACTCAAAATCATATCTCATATCTCTGGCATTTTGCCCAAAGGCATTTGAGAGACAATCTGGAAGACATCTACCGTCAAGAACATGTGCGATGCAGGGCTGCAGCAGGCGCAAACGGAAACCAAAAATGTATTTACAGAACTTGTTAGGAAACAGAATAAATGCATTAGGTCTAAGCTGTCATTTTTAGACTTTTACATCTGCAGAATTTGTTACATGAACCCTGGACCCCCCCGATCAATGAGATCAGAGTTACAGATACGAGCTCAGGTCAGCTGACAGATGAAGCTCATTTTTCCCACAGTACAAGCCCTCATAAATTAGCTGAGGTGGGCACTAATCAGATCATCCACGTTTCCTTTTTTGCAACCCAATGCATTTATCTGCTAATATATGCTATTGCAGAACAACAAGACTGAATGAATTTGTGAATTGTGTTTTAAGCTGCTTCATTTACACTAACTGAACAAATCCATGCACTGAAATGAATCAAGTTTGTACACTGTATAAAAAAGCACTTAAATCGACTAACCTGCATGTAGAGATACAACTCATTGTGATAAAAAACAGCAATGCTGTGTTTGGTCACTCCACACTGGTAATCTTTGGATGAAGTAGCTTGTTGTCTTGTAATCTACATTATAACAGCTGAGCCACTGTCACATTACTGAGAAATGTAGTTTATATAAGTAGCGATGCTATTTTAAGCCACAAATGAGCCATGATTGGTGTGAGCAGTTCTGAGAGCTGGAAACTGTACAAAATTACAAATCGCTCTTTAAAGTTTGATGTAGTGAAACAGAGTCAAGCATTACTCACATCTACACCACTATTAGATGAAATGTGGGAGTCATGAGTTGACCCACAGGCTCTGTGCTGAGTCACTGAGACCACAGAAATGATAACCATCACCTGCTGACTTGATCAACATAAAGCACAGACTACACCAACTACAACATCAACACAAAATCTGTCACTGTTTCACAGCAACAAGCAACGGTCAACACACAAGCGGATAAGTAACTTGTTTTACACACAGTCATGTTGTTTTAAAGGTGTGCGAATGATTTGTACATCAGAGAGCCATCTTTACATTTGGTGGCAAACTAACACAATCACCAGGGCTGCTTGTAAAACGGGGTTGTTCGAGGTCAACACTGTCTTTTGTTGTGTGTAGAGGAAAGTTATTCTCAAGTGAATTCTGTCTTTGGAAATGTTCCTGAAGAAATGAGCTCAGGAGAGCTTTTCAGAGACTTCTGTACACCTGCTTGAGCAGAATATTTGCTGTATTTTAATCTTTTTAATTTTACTCCTGCTATCAACATCATTAACTTTCTGCTTCTTTTTCATCCATTTATTTGTTAAAAAGTTAATCCTATTTTTGGTCATATGTCACTGTGTAATGAAATGTAAGTCCAGCTGTGAGGTGAAGGAAATTTGTGCAAACTGTATAATGCTTCATTTAAGGTGTACGGTAGGAATACTGTACAGCCCTTGCTGTTAATGAGAGACAGATGAGTTTCTCATTGTTTGCTAATGCTTTTATTTCTCAGCGCAGTCTTTGCCACCTGCCGTGTGATGTTGCTGTTATCGGTTGCCATCTCAAAATTTGATTGATAAAACACAAATCACAAGAAACAGAAGTGACTTACTCTACTGCTAGAACACAACAGTGAGGGTTTGATTTCCAGAGGCCACATTTACTGATTCAATTTGTGTCTTGAATAAAATGATAAACAAACAAATATTTAACTACAAAAAAAACCCAAACATTTGAACATGAGTGTGAAAACTTACTGGAAGCCCCAAAGGTTTGTCGAATTCATTGTAAAACTGTTTGAGAAAGTTCTGCTGAGTTTGCAGGGGTGGGTTTTTTGTGTTAAAGGCAACTGGCCCTGAATGCACACAGCAGTTTAGCTCATGGTTTGGTTAGGACTGACTACTAGTTTAGTATTGAGTCACAACCTCCCACAGTTAGCCACACATCAAGATGCTCTCATCCACACCTTTCATCCATTCATGGTACAGACTTGGAGAAAGGTTACACTCATACCACAGGCGATAATGTGATGCTCGTTTGGTTTTTAACTGTGAATTGACTGATACTCAGAATCACTTATCTCTGTTCTTATGGCAGAACTTTTTTCCAAATGAGTCAGGTATTTTTTTTCTTGGAAAGCTCGCCTTATTAATACACTGCTTATTCAAATTTACATAACAAACATGTACAAAGCGCTGATGTAAATGCTGATGACATTTAATAGACAGGATTTGTCAAATGTTTTAAAGTGATTAAACACAGAGAGAAATCTTAACAATGCTAAAAACTTACCAAAGTCTGTAAGCAAAATTTAAAGTCAAATTTCAATTAACTGAGCAATTCTATTTACATTCATGTGCAGTTCTTACTGTATGTCAACAGCTCTCCCGTGTGTTTACTTTTGATATTCTATTTTTATATTAAAGATAACTAAGATCACTAAGAAGGAAAAATAAGAGAGCAACCACCAAACAATAAACTTCACAATGTCACATCGTATCACACTAGCATTGCGCTAGAACTGTTATTGCTAACGATAACTGTTATAAACGCTGAAGTGTTACTTTTGATTTTCGGGTGAAACTAGTGTGGGACACACATTAGCAGTCACCTCGTGTCAACACCTGTACAGCTGGAGTTCAGTGCAGGAGTGCCGCAGGAGATGTTAACCCTGCAGAGATGCTTTGAAGAGAATGAAAGGTTAGATGAGGTCAAAACAAAACAAACAGCCATTGTCATGGCAATATCAGTTCTCAACATGAAGCAATGCCCCAGCTAACAACTTTAGGTTTTAACAATGTTTCCCTAACGTTTCCATTAAGTGACAGAAATGTACAAAATATTATTTTGAAAGTTCTTCTAACATTCAAAACGTCCAGTTTTTAAGACGTTGTATTAATGTTATCGTTTGGGTATAAGAACGTTATTCAAACATTTTAAATTCTGTAATGTTTTTAAAATGTTCCACTAACAACTTAAGAATAACATTTTTGATATGATATATTGTTAGAAAAGTTCTACTAATGTTACTGCAAGATTGTTTCTGAGAACTTTAAGATAACTTTTAGAAATGTTAGCTAACATTCTGAGAACATTCTGTGTTAGCTGGAGCTGTGCTCTTTGGGTTTACGATCTCTGACACCCGAGACCTCCCCTCCCTTCCTGAGAACATGTGCAGAACAGGGGGGGTCAAAGACCCTGTAGATTGCCTGGCGTTCAGTGGGGCTTCCAGTATTGTGTGGGTGGTTTTGTCATCAACCAGGTGAGATATGACTATCAACTCTACTTACTTTACTGTACTTTTATCTTAACTAACCACTTTCACTCAAACACAGACTTTGACTCATCCCTATAAAAAAACAGTATTACTGGCACAGCATTGTGCAATACTGTACATTTTATGGATAGAAGGTTTCTCTGCGCTTATTATCTGTATTGAATGCACAAGAGATTTGCTGATCGACATAAAAAAATACTGTGCTTGTCAACAAACTTAATAAAAAGACAAAACTTAAATGCTTAAAATGTAAAATGCTTAAAATTTTAAAAATTCTTGGCAGACATGCGAAGTTATGAAAGATGTCTAAATCTACCTCCACCAAAAGAATGTATTAGTTTGAACACTGCATCATTTAATTCATTTAATGAACACATTATTTGTATTGCTCAAACTATGCAGCTTTTGCCATTTAAAAGTTTCTTGAGGAAGAGGAAGATGGGCTCTTCCAGACATTACATCTAAAACATCATTGAACACATTAAAGAACATGTTCTCTAATGCGTTTTTTACAACAACGTGTTGTAAAAAGTACAATACAAATGAAAACGTCATGAAAACATAATTGCGAATTCATGCTATGGACAACAGATCAGTGATATTATGATAAATATTGAAACTTGACATCTTTTTGCGTTGTCTATTTTGCAAATTAAAGCCTTTATCTACGTAATCAACGGAATGCTGCAGCTAATGTAAAGATTTTGCCAAAATGTAAAACTATGAAAAAATTAAGGGAATATCTTAAGACTGTATATTATTTTAGGTCAATAAGGAAATTATTGATATAACTGATCCCCTTGAGGAATTTAAATACATTTTTATTTTAATCTTCACTGCACTGATATATTCTTGTTTTCGAGGCTGAATAAACTTCCCTGTGGAACCCTTGAAAGACTTTTAGGGTTGTGTGATTCATACAAGATGACTAAAAACACAGCATTTGCCAAAATAATGCTGCAAGCAGGTAATAATGACCTTGCCTTCCACCCCAACACAATATTTCTGCTTTTCACATCCACTGGTGAGATGTCAAAATGATTCACCACTAACTGGACAACAGCTCAGCCCACACTGCCTTCAGTCCTCTGTGTGTGTGTGTGGCTCCTTCACAATGTTTGCCTGGGTTTCTTAGCAACACAAACACATGTGCTTTGCAGGACTGCGGCTCCTGAACCCTTATTAACATGTACAAAGTGTGTTTCTGCATGTGACCTTTTACTCTCACGTGCTGTCAGTCGCATGCAACAGAGCTGTTTAAGCAGCACAACATCTATTTTGTCTCACGCACTGTTAACCTCTGACTTCTTGTTACACTGTTGCCATTTTTAAATACGGTCCATAAGGCCCAGAGATTTCTAATCTCTGTTATTTACATTCTGAAGATGTAAACTCATATATAAAAAGTTTTTAAAAGTTATTTAAGCGTGCATTAAAGTGTGCAACACTTCACACGACAACACCTCACAAAGAAAAGAAATTGTTTAGCTGCAGACCTTTTGAGACTTTAAAAGCAAGAGTGACTTCCTTTTTTAACCTGTTCAAGCGAATCCTTTCAAATGTCAAAACCATTTACAGGAAGCTGATAGGAAAACTCACTGATTTTGATCCCAGTTCAAAGCACATCCAAACACGTTCCTTTCTATCAGTAGCTTCATCTCTCCCGAAGGTCAGATGTTTAAAAAAGTGTCACTTATGTGTTATAGCTGAACTTGCTTCACCTTGAGGAGACGCTTTTTGTGCAGTAAATGGAAATCTCAGTAATGGTAAATAACCTGTGTGGTATAAATGTCACATATAAAAACACAAATAGGTTCAGCGGTTATAGAAAAGTTTCTCAAATGAATCCACCTGTCACTATCTGCTCATGTGAAAAAACAGGATAAGAGTATTTATGATCAGAGTATAAACAAAACTCAGTGTCTCACTTACATAATCACTCATCACTGTAGTAATGCTGACCTTTATATTTCCAGGAAGTCAGAGGAAGTTGAGCATGAGGGCAGGAAGTGTTCTGTAGACTCTACACAGCAGAATGAGATCTGTGTCCACTGGTCACTGACACACCATCAGCAGCTCTTTCTACTGCACGTGAACTGCACTTTTTGTCTTTGTGTTTCTGTGGCTCAACTGGTAGAGCACTGATTTAGCAGCACAAAGGTTGCGGGTTCGATTCCCAGGGAATACATAAATGTAAATACAAATTCTACTATTGTGCATTGATGGCATAAGACACCACAGTACTTAGAAATACACCATGGTTCTGAAATACAATGTATTAATGTATGAAATGTACAAAACGGTCCATGATAATATAATGGCACATTTTGGTACTCATTGGTACAACCATGGTTATTTTTTTTGTGTGTCTCATGCCTTTTTGTTGTACATCATAACATTACAAAATAATCACCAAATTATGATTGGTACATACATTATTGCTAACTAAGACTACATTTTGCTCCAATAATATTCTTCCCTTTTATCCAATGTAGAACTGTTGACAATGAATCTGAGCCCTAAGACTCGTTTGACGTTGATGAAGCTTACGCAGTAATTATGCGACGCCCCCTAGTGGTTATGGTTGTTGTTTAATCGCGTTACTACAAATGCACCTGCAGACTGAATCTCTGAAACTGAGCTGTTTACTGACAGCACGGCCTGCACATAATGTACAGCAGTGATCTGTTTATAACGCCAGGATATTGAGTGCCTGCAATACACAGATAAAACTATTGAATTTGCACAGCTTGGGATCGACACAGAAAGAGACGTACAATGTTTGCGCCTCCACAATCATGTTGAAAATGTCTGCAGGTGTTAAATTATGCATCGAACTCTCCTGTTGAAAGAAAACTCCATAAATGACTTTGCCTGTCTCACAGACATAAGAGAACACAGCCAGTAAGCTTTACTGTACATCACAGCCGTGAAACATGATTGGCTGCTTGCTATTGCCAGTCAAAGGCAGGAGGGATTATGGGTAGGAGTTCCTACACTGCTGTTGTTCTGAAGAATTTGATTGGACATAATTACTAGGACTGCACCCTTTTAAAAAAAAAATGCAATATGTCAACAAAGGAATATGTACAACAATACTTTATATTTGTTAATTATCATTAAAATATTATATAAACTGAAAATTAAATTACATACATATACATAACTTGTGTTTGTAAGTATTAAAATCATTAGTTTATGGCAAACCTTTGCAATATGGACATTTGCTTTTTTTAAAAAAAAAAAGATAAATTGTGCAGCCCTAATAATTACATAATAATTCATTTTAAAACATTTTCTGTGGCTCTCTTATAATCTTATGCGGTGTTTTCTGATGTTACTGACTGGTGTTGTGGTTTTCAACACTACTTCTAAAGCTTTGCTAGTATCAATATTCAAAAAGGAAAAGATTGAAACAGAATACATCCATTGGGAGAAGCCACAGGTGCCAGAAAGGCTGTTAATGAAGTCCTCTGTTGTAGCATGACTCCATCAGCTCTCTGCACTGAGTCAGTCTTCTATATGGCCCTCTCTCAACCTCCACTCCTTCCCCGGCTCAACTCTCAATTACCAGCTCCCGTTCTCCCCAGCGAGAGCCCGGCAGACGAAGCAAATTCAGTCTCCACCATCTCTCTCTAATTACACCACCATCAGGAGCAAAATGGGAATCTGCCCTGGAATGTTCTGATCCCATGCACGGATGAGGCTGCTAAGTAATTGAGCTGATACAGGTGCCAAAACATTGACAAAATGCCTCGGGTCTTTTGTCTGAGAATCTTCTGGCCTTTGTAAAGGAGCTGCAGGCGAGGATTGTGTGAATGAAGCTGATGAAACACTCAATACACAGTGACAGATTGAGAGCAGGAGGAATTAAAAAATCCACGCTTACAGCGACAGTCTATCCTCTACTTTTAACAACAAATAGCCAGTAAATTATTAACTTGAGGAACCACTACCGTTCTGTGTGCTGGTTATTTTTAGAGCTGCAATTCGTAACTTTTTTAGGCTGGAAATACACAAAAAACAGTTACTGAGCAAGTACATAACAAAACTGTGTTCAAAACAATCTGCTTATCTTACCCCGATTCACCACAGACAGTTTATAATAATGATTTATAATTTGAGCTGTCGGGTCTGATTTCACAGGAAATGTTAGTTTGAGTAAGTTTACAAGATTCTGCAGTCTACATAACTTCCTACAGTGGATGCTAATAATATGCTAATAATAAATGTAGAGCTAATAAATGAAGCTGATGACATGCGTCCTGCTGGGAATGATGATGAGGAAAAGCAGATGTATCGGTTTGCCCTGTTTGGGCTTCTCCTAATTAACTTCTCCATGTACTGTCACCTTATCTCTGCACTATAAATACACATCCAAACCACACACTTAATTACCAGCATCTGCTCTGACCTCTGATTGTACCGTTATTTATCCCAGTTAACATGAACCAAACCATTAATAAGATGATGAAATGTAGTTCCAGAGAGCTTTTAATAGCCTTAAAGTACTTTAAATAATAGCAAAAAAATAACTGCAAGCACCAAATACAGGGTCAAGTGGTGACCCTTTAGCCCAGAATTCACCAATTAGTGGACCAGATCCAGACAGTGTATAATTTCATATAAATTCTTATAATAATGGCAACAGATGTTTTAATTAACATGGAACATGTGGAAGACGCAACATTTTTACCATTTGTTTAATGACACATTTGTGAGAAACAATAAACCAGCTAAATAAATCCTGCTGGTCCAGTTGCCAAACAGCCAGTCTGTAGCTGCAGCTCATTCTGAAGGCTGTGCCCTCTGGAGGTTCTGTTTGTCAGCCACATACATCCTCAAGGTTGTCTCATTTCAAAAAAGCAACCATTATAAAATTAATATTTATTGCTTGTGAGATATATTCGCTGTAATTTCTTTACTTTGAAAGGTAACATTTGTTTTTCTAAACTGACACAAATGCAATCTACAGAGGGCACCGCCTTCGAATGCTCAAAGTTAAGAGAACTGACGTGATCAATCTTTCACAATTGGGGCGGTTCTCAGGGTCACCCACCTCAGGTCTGGGGTATCTGGGTCTTAGCCCAGAGACATGCTTATATGCCTCATAATAAACAAGACACACTTTAAAATATGTATTTTACAAAGTTACAGAAACCTGCCTACAGAACATCCCCAGATTGTCATATATATATCTACAACAATGAATGACCACAAAGTGAGAATACAGTCACTCCATTCAACTAAAATAACAGCACAGGTAAAGTTTAACATGTTTACACTGGAGATACTGGTGACAATTAAACCAGTTCATTCATTTAAAAATACACACCTCTGATAGAGCTAATTACATCCAATTTCAACTCTCATTGGCTGACACGTATGTACCTTCTTATCGACGATTGGTCGGTTCAGATGTCAGTCAGTACAGCGCGGGTGGTCCTGCCCTATCACATTCACATTCATCTGCATATTGTTTTCTGCATAGTAAGTCACAACACATGACAAAAATTAGTATTGAATTAATCAAAATTCAATCAAACTAAATAAATATGTATTTTTTCTGCCCAGCAATGAACTGATGTTTCTATACATAAATTCGAATGTATGTGATAAAAGACGAGGAAATAAAAAACAAGCAATGCAACATATAAATACCCTAAAAATATGCCCTGACATTTTTTTCCACGAAGTCCCAACCCACATTATTTTTCACTACAACAGATGTCCTAACATTCATCAGACAGTTCAGTGCCTGTTACACACATACTGCCGGACTGATCAAAGCTAATAACACATATTACATTCGCTTTGCTTTTCTATTGACTTCTGCATCACAGTTCAACACAGATGAATGAATAACATTCTGTGGTAATACACATATCAAGCTCAGGTTGGTCAGGTGATTACGTAAAATGTCTGTCAAAAAAGACGCGTTTATTTATTTGTTTAGTATCTATAGATATTTAAGTATTCTGGGCGATTGTAAATAAATGTCATTTAATTTTAAGAGTTATCCGGTAGGTGGCGCATGACGTATGAAATGATGTCACAGTCAATACACGAAGACGCGTCAGTCAGGGTTTCTCAGGTAAGTTATGTGCTTTATTTTCATTAATATTCTTCAGTTTTATTTTTATTAAAAATGCACGTTAACTGTTTGTTGCCATTGTTTTATTTGACGCTCTTCAAACGCAAAACGTAACACTATAGACTAAACAGACAGACTAACTCGCATTGTGAGGGTTTATGTAAACGCGGTCAAACCATCCTGAGCTCGTACAGTGTGTGATGTGTGAGGCGTTTTTCTTTACCTTGTGTTGTTTTGTGTATGTTTTTGAGGATGGGGTTGTATTCTGGTAATAAATCCATGTTGTCTGCCTTGTGAGCGGGTCAATTCACGTGACAGGTACATTTACCTTATAGTTTGATTGGACACAGAGTCTGTGACGTCAGTCCGAGACCACCTGACACGCCATTTATCATTTATTATTGTGAAAAAGTTGATATTTATTAAGTTACTCTTACTAAACACAGCTATATTGTGAGCTGTGTTTAGTAATTTCTGTGTAGCATTGTTTTTTAAAGAACAGACCTTTGACACATCCATTGACAGGCACTGTTGTTGTTTATATAGCTGCTGCTTAATGCACATTTGTCAAAATATATTACAGATAATACAGTTGATTGTATTTGTAAATAAGTATGTGAATATGAGGCAGAAATGTTTGTCAGTTGGGTGTGTGTTGGGGAAACGTGTTGGAAAACGCTGATCATTATGTTGAGATGACTTTAAATTAGTTATGGATTGTAGTTAACATGTGTTTCAGTTGACTAAATGCCATTTTATGCTGCAGTTATTTTAATAGTTGTGTAGCCAAACAGATATTGTTTAAATCTGAAATATTTTGTGAATGCAATATACAAATAAAAACACTGAATCCTTGAAGATAAATTTAATTCAAGTGTTTATTAGAATTCTGCAGAGTAGGTTGAACACACAAGCGTGTGTTAAGCGTGAAGAATGATAATAACGCAGAAAAAAAGCCTTCAATTGAACATGAAAATATTGGTTTTGTTGTACATACCTGTTAACCTTGCCAAAAGTGGAGCATTCTGGGAATTGATTACTGCATGTTAATCTCTGTGTTTATTAGTTACTCTATAATACATCACGCAACATCACAACATTTTCACGAATGGCAACACACAAGGCAGTACTTATCCAAACCAAATGAAATGTGGGTTAACCAGGCTGGTGTCAGCTCCCAAATACATCACTAAGAGTCTTTGATTTTATTCTGAGGAAGGTCACATGATCCTGAATCTTTGTAAAGTAAAGCCCTGCAGTCTGGATAGTAGAGCTGAGTAAAGCGTAAATCAACAGTACGTCAGTCACACATTTTCCACCACTGTGACGTTCCAAAGAGAGTGTTAGGAGCTTCTGCGACGAATGTCCCAAAGTCTCGGTCTAAAGCACTGGCACCCCTTGAAGGCAGTGCTTTAGAATTCAGCTCACACAGTGTGTCAGACTGCAGCGCCACACACCCTGCGCTCATTCTCTTGGATTTGGTCCACGTGTCTCCTCTGCTCAGGCGAATCGTCTTGGAGAGAGGGCCCTGAGGCAAGGCTTTAAAAAGGTCTGTTCTGATAGCAGGAACCTGCTCAGCTCCGACCGCCTTTCGAGGGAGTCTTGATCTACTCTGACGTGTCGCTTCTTTCCAAACCGCAATTCACCGCTGAATGTGTGTGATGCCATTAATGTTTTGGTAGAAGCACACACACACACACACGCACACACACACAATCCTTGACAAGTGCAAATTACTTTGAGAAGCTCTGTTTCAAAACGTAGTGGACTGCCTCACCGCCGACTGCTTACATAGGCAGCTGCCATCACAGCTTTCTACATAAGTAGCAATGCCACACAAATACAACTTTGCTTGGCAGATTCAATTTGTAGTTGATTTAATGATGCTAGATGTTACTACATTGCTAAGCAAGCAACGTGATATTCTTGTAAGCGTAAAGATATGTGAAGTACACACAATACTGTGTAAAAATATCTTGTTCTGCCTTGTTACCTTGTTCTACTGCGCTTACCTGTTATCTTGGATTAGGTTTTAGCTTGTTACAATTCTGGGATCGCCTCCTCTCAAGGAAGAGGTGTCTGAAGTGCTGCTTTAAAAGGCAACATCATTTGCTATCTTATAGAATATCTATAATGCCTAAAAATGCTGCCTTTAAAGGCAGCTCAATAGGTTTTAGAACAGAGCAGACTGCTAAGAAATCCGTACAAAAAACATCATGGCATAAGTTATTTTTAAAGGATGCCTGTTTTGACTGTTTTTCCCCACTTCATTTTTTATTAAGAATGATGGCTGTTTTTATGACTGCTCACAATGCAACCAACATAATTAATCCAGACAGGAAATGACATCAGTGTCCCCGCCTACCTCGAGATGCTTCGATTTTATTGTTCTATGATGATCTATTGCTGTCTTGTGATGTATGGCGTTTCGAGTGGCCCTTTCATTTGGAATAATGAATGATGTCACAAAATGGGAGTGGTGAAACTCATTCCTAAAAGAGCCTTGTCGACAAATGATGTCTTGCGTGGCTTTATGATGAATCTCACTGTCAGCTCAGTGTTTCTTCTGGTTTGGTTCCAAATTCAAGACCGACAACAAACCCGTTCTCCACTTTATAATGTTAAGGACAGATTTCGAGGACAAACATAAACTTTATGTCATCGTGGGAACCTGGCTAGCGTAGTGTGCAAGCACAAGACTCTAGTATGACTTCCTTTAATTACCTTTGTACGTTTGTTGATATTAAAAGAATTGGTGTATTTTTAGAGATTTGGTGTGTACTAGAAGCTCTTTTAAAATTGCATTTGTTTTCACTGAATAGTTCTGCAGTGTGTACATTAGAAAGACAGTGGGCAGAATTTAAATAGTTTTCTTGTGAAAGTGTGTCGGGTCTCACATCTAGAGAAGAACAAATCGGGTAGAGAAGAACAAATCTATTTTTCTTGTTAATCCCTTCAGTTTAATGACACACAGACAACCATACGACCAGTGCAAGCCTCAGTCTTGCAATGTTTGTGTCACATACAACAATGATACAAAAGGTAATATCGTTTTTAATTGCAATTACATACATTTTTGGTTTTCTATAGCATTGGCTTCTAAACAGAGTTTTAATTATTTGTCTCGCAGGGGTGTAGTTATCTGTTCATGTTGTCTCACTCTATTATATGAAAGATACAAGATCTTTTGAATATTTGCAAGCACATTACCAAGAAAATGAAGTCCATCTATAAAAGACAGAAGAACAACATCGTGTTTTAAAAGAATTAGAAGAGGTATTTTTTTACATAAGGCAGAACTAATATAAAAATATGTCAGGTACAATCTGTTTCATGCAAATTTGTTTATGTAGGCAATATTAAACACTATTGTAGTGAAACTCGTACAGTGCCGTCTGCTGGATATAATAGCCAAGCCCACACGTAATCTGTGCCCACAAACCTCTGCAGAAACCCCTGTGGATTTCATCCGTGTATGCAGCCCATGTCTGCATGTTTGTTTATTAAAGAGTTACTAATTTGCTTTCAGCTACCGTTATAGGAGCAGTTCCATAAGCCCAATTTAACATGTCTTACCATGTTCACATGCACTCTGCAGAGATTTACACAGATTTCCAGTTCGGATCAGTGCAGATGATGTAGAAAAAGACTTCATCTGCACCTGGTGATGCTGAAATGATCGCATGTTACTGCATGAGCCATTAAAGACCTCATGGTCGCATGTTTTGAAGGCATCACCAGGGGGCAGAGTTGTCTCAGACTTGCAGTTTTTCACAAAACAAATTTCTGCTCGGTATGTAAATATGTTAAGAAAGGCTGGGTCTCTGTCAGAGGCTTAATAAAATAAAACATCGTCATATTCCAGTAAATCGGAATCATTTTTTAGCATGCAGACCCGATTGTAGATAAAGAACTGTCGTATTCACTGACCCCGGTGTTCACAAGTCCTAATTACTTCTGAAGGGCAAAACTCCTGCTATGTCAAATTATTACAGAGTGATTTTAAGAGCATGTCAGAGTGAATTATAGTAATTCAAGCTCTTATATTCTAATCATGTGCTGTCACAGACAGAGTACCTGCGTTTCTGAGCCACTGATTAGATGCTTCATCTAACCATGAACGCAGACTGAGTAATTGGAAATTGAAATGTGTCACACATCACAAGGATTTTGTTCCTTAGGGTCAGTTTTAATATCAAATTACGCTTGAATAAAACAAGTTTGTCATAGCGATACAGAATAAATTCAGGGAGGCTATGAGAACTCCAATGGCTGTACTGATCAAAATAAAGAGCATTTCAGTGATGCTTGCCTATGCAAAACACACGACTGTTGCAGATGGTCACATAGTGTTCTTGGTGGTTGTAAAGATGTCAGTAGATGTGAGCATATGATGCGGTGTTGTTAGGTCCTTTACTGCACCAATTCAACCGAGTCCAGCCCAAAACTGTGATGTTCTGATCCGTAGATATGGCCCAGGGTTCCTCTGTCACAGCAGTGCAGGCCTTAGACACCAGCAGTAAGTTGATTAAGAAATTCAGGTGAGGTTTAATCTCATGCTGTCTGAAAGAAATGTGATTGGCTTGTAGGACACTTCTCACTGACTTTACAATCACTCCAGCTCAGACCCTTTTTACACCTGCTATTGAGAAGCTCTTTGAGTTTTTCAAGTCTAGAGATATAATTGGGAGTAAAGGTGTGCCTGTTTACTCATTTAAATAGTGCTTATGTTCTTCATTAACATGCCATAATCAGTGATCTGTGTTAAAGAACTGTTGATGACATCATAGGTAAAGCCATTGTCCTGCCATGTTGGGATGCCCACACATGCCACTTTCTTACAGCAAAATCATCTGATTTCAATAAATAAACATTACCCATTCAGTCATTGAACTGTGTAATTGGTTATTTATTTACACGTTTTATTTATGTCCGAGAAAATGTTTTTCTTTATTAAAGGCAATTTGTAGTAATAGAGGCTAGTAATAGCAAGCTATCTTTAAAAGCATAAGATCCCGCCTTCTCTTCAGAGCGCTCTCCAAAGCCACGCCCTGTCATTGCCTTCAAACCATATGCAATGATTGGATGAACGTTTTATGGCCCTGCACCTCGCACGTATAAATATATTTAGAAAACTTAGTGATTGCTATCAGGATCTGAAGAGACTTTCAGCTAGCATGTTCTCTTAAATGTTTCTCTAACATTCATAATACTCATTTTCTTATTGTTTATCATCATTGGTTCGTTTGCCTTCTCTGTGCTGTTTTCTTATTTGGAGTCAGATGTGGCTTTTTTGAGGCTCAGTTTTGAAGTCTTCTGCTCTCTGCTGCAGATGAAGCTGATGTTTGGTGTTCAGTGAAGCTGGCAGCAGAGTGCCAGTGAGGAGGCTGGTTCTCCATCTACACACTCTGATCTACTTCTGCTCTTGTTGTTGTGTGTCTGTGCTGTCCTCTGTACTCTGTCTTTGCTAGATCTTGTTTGCTTTTCTTCTTTCAAGACAGCAGTGTATGAAATAGCCTTCATCTATTTTGACTTGCATTTCTTGCTGTTACTGTACACTTAAAAGTGCACTGAATACTGAAACGAGACGCTGTAGTGTGATTTCCACACTTCATGAAGTAGCACGACTGTTTTCTGAACTGTGCTGATAATGACAGCTTTCTGGAGTGGCATGTTTGCACATTAGAATGATTTCTTAAAGATTACATAACGCAGGTTGTTCTTATTGGACTGGATTAGTGGATTCTTAGAGGCTTTGCCGTGTTACTTAGAAATATGTAAACGGAAAACAATGGCAACACTTTACAATATGATTCCATTGTTGACATTTAGCGTTTATTAATCTTTGCAAATTTACAGTGCATTTACAGATCTTAAGAGATATAAAATATACCTTTGATATAAAAAGTAATGTAAAAATGTAAAGTGTTATTAAAACAGTAAATTCAAACTGTTAAAATAATTACCAATATTACTGTTTTTTTGGTTATTCTTTCCCATAATTAAATACTAAAGTTGTTAACAGAAGCATCAGCTTTTTTTTTTTAAAGAAAGAAAATTCTTTGTGCCCTTTTTGAGTGAGTTGTATTGAGAAGTTTAAGTGTGAGCAACAGTAATGGAGATGTTTGTCTTACAAAGCACCACAAAAAAAAAGAAAAGAGGTAATTACTGGCAATTTAAAAGACAACCCAAGGTGTTTGAAGCCTGTGCAAACTCTTCAGGTCCTGCCATTTCTGTGCTCAGACGCACAAGGACACTGAGGCTTGGAGACGGTCTTCAGTAAGAAGCAGCAGGTTCTGTGACACTCATTCTGTTGATGTGTCAGTCAGACAGCAAAAGCCTTTGTGATCTACAACCGCTGAGACTTAATCCCCATGACAGTGTGCCCAGCGAATGGCTTTCACCTGCTGAAAGAGAACAAAAGTTAAGATGCCAGTAAACATCAGATCCACACACTTCCTGTACATCACCAATGAAAACTGTGTGGCAGAAAACAGCATTAAGATCTCATAGCCGTGACAAAACAGACAAACACAAACATCTGTGTGGACTAAAGACTCTGGCTTCAGTCAGATGCCTCATTAACAGTAAAAGAACAGGTTTGACTGTTCACTGTGTTTTCTGTTACTATAACGACAGATATTATGCAAAAGCGTCCAGGATGCTGTTTGTCATATTCCTCATCGTTTTTTACCTCCTGTCTCACCAGAGAAACGTTTTTTGGTGGGTCACAGTAATAAATATGGAGGTGTTTATTTTGACTAGAAAAATAAAGGGCAGGAAAGATGTTTATCCAGCAGTTCTGTTTTGATTCTATATGACATGAACTTTCTTCCTCTTTATTAATAAACAAATATGTGACCTGTGTTGGAAAATGAGTCATAATGAGCACCAGCTAATTAACGCAAATTAAATGAAAAATGTCAGTTTTGGTCTAATTTGAGGTTTTCACAATATTAAGTTCATTAAGCCCTCGTCTAGCGACCTCAATGTTCCAAACAGCAGTTAAACATCTTAAACTATCTTTATTTGTACAAATGATATACAAAAATATTTTTGGGTGGACTGTCCCTTTAACGTTTTGCACCCGGAACATTCCTATAAGGAGCATGTTTGATATCTCTTGATTATTTATTTCATACCATCTCCATATTCTTCTCCAGGTATTTTGATGTCTCATCCAGAAATTTGACAAAGTGCTTACCCACGCATCACTGGCACCTCCATTTATCAACTGTATCTGGACCCAAGCCCACAGTCATCGCATGGCCCACACCCAAGATGAGAGATGAAGGAGGTCCAGGTGTATTCAGAGGTGCTGGAATAAATCAATAACACTGGCAGGGATTCATCAGCCATGAAAAACAGGAAGCAGGTAAGTGAAGCATTTATAACTAACCCTGAAACAAGTAATTCTTTAAATCCTTCAGTGCTTTTATTCTTCTCTAAACTGCTATACTGTACTGTTGGTAGAAACCTTTCAGATGTGCCCACCCAGCTAACAATTTTAGATTGTAAAAACATTTCCATAAGATTTCCATTAAGTAACAAAAATGTTAAAAATGTTTTGAAATGTTATTGCTTGATTATGAGAACATTATTAAAACATTAGTTTAATTCTGTAGCATTTTCAAAACGTTTTACAAACAACTTGTGTATATGATTTATATACATTAAAATGTTCTACTGACGTAACTCTAAGAATGTTTTTGATAACTTTGAATGTTTAGAGACTGTTAGCCAACAAACAAAGTTCCCTGTTAGTTAGGTAGCAGTAATGTCTGCCTATCAGAGCTGTCAGTGGTCATTTTGTTTAGGGTGATTATGTGTCATAAATTGATTTTAACACGTTGTATTACTTTGTGCTGTTGCATGAGCCATCTGCTTGTAGGTTGTTAAAACAGGCTTGTTCGCTGTCTCTGACTACAATTTCAGGAATCTGTTTATTCTCTCGTTTAATCACAGAATTTGTCCAGGACCTACAGGCTAAACAAACTAGTTGCAAATGTGTTTCTGTAGAACTGAAGAAAAAAGAAATCTTTACTTCCCAAGAAGCCACACAGGAGAGGTGGGGATAGTCAATAAAGTGAGAAAAACATTTTCTAACTCAACCTTCTTTTTTGCCATTAAAACAGTGAGTCTGTCTCCCCACAGTCAAGTCTGCAATCAAGAGACACGAGTTTTTACAAACACTGAAATTACTGCTGTGTGTGACTGAGGCAGAGCAACTGTGCAAAGATACAATTCCTTCCCACTGTTGTACAGACTGAGGCTGTCAAAATATTTGTAAACGCATGCAAATAATTCATTGTTTAACGCTAGTTTTTTCATTTTGACCCCAAAATATGCAGGAGTGTGGCTTTGGAAAATGTGCTTAAGAGGGAGGAATCTTAGGCATTCAATGCTAGCTTACTATTGCTAGAATTTGCCTGCCCTACTTTTAATGAAAAACCTTTTCTTCCAACCACGCCCTCTAAAATCCTGTCAGCCAACCGATGTTAGCAAAGCTGAACTTGCAGAATGAGTGACAGGAAGAGTGTCTAATAAAAGGATGGGCTGCTCCTGTACTCTTTGTTTGCTGTTTACAGAGCCTAGGGCTGCTAAAGACAGGCATGATTTCCTGTTTATTTCAGTGAGGTCTGTCAGGTAGTGGGATCGTTTAATGTGTGTTATTCTAAACAACCATTGTACAGCGCCTTTAATTATCGTAGATGCTAAAATAGCTCATAAAGTTAAGGGATGCGGGTATGTTTTTTAATCATTGCAGATGCATTATGCATTAACCTACCCGTGTGTTTTAGGACAAACAGAATCAGTTTTGATAGAGTGAGATAGAAACACCATCGTTGAAATCTACATGTGTACCTTATTTATACACACATCATCCAAACAAATTGCTAAACCAATTAATGAAAGAGGCAGAAAACATCAACACACTGTTGCTCTCAAATTTAATGTATTTGCATGTGCTCAGTAATTAACATTGTGTTAAATCAGGTGGCAACAGTGTGCCAGTGTTGTGTGCTCTGTGGTCAAACACATCAATAATAAGAATTATTATTATTTTTTGCTCAGATATGCATAAGTTTGACATTTGTTAACCAAATAATTACACTATTTTGTTTGTATTTTGCCAGGTACTGACAACATTTTGGTTAGAAAGGAACAAAAAGTACATGTTCCAGGTATTGTTAACATTTTACAATAAGGTTCATTTCGTTAACATTAGTTAATGCATTAGCTAACGTGAACTAACAATGAACAATAGATTTCTGCAGCATTTAATAATCTTTGTTAATGTTAGTTCATGCAAATACAATGTTCATTGTTCATTCATGTTAATTCATTGTGCATTTATCAATGTTAGCAGATACAACTTTAAATGTATTAGAGAATGTTGAAATTACCATTAAGATTGCAATTAAAATAAACCTTATTGTAAAGTGTTACCCAGCTATTAACAAGATTTAACATTTACCAGGGCTTACAGTCTATTGAGTGAGAAGACCTCTTAAACCTCTTTTAAAAAGTGGAACAGTCATTGATTATTGTACTTTATAAACGCATGCGTTTGATCTTCTTAAACTCAAGCGCTTCACTGAAAGTGAAGAAATATCAGCTGTCAGTCGTCTCTGTCCACTTTGGGACTGAATACAGTCTTGAGTTTCTTTTCCAGAGTTTTGTGAGTTCACATTAACATTTCACAAACTTTATTTACGCTTACGCTTTCACGTGATATTTTCACTCTCAGCTGCTCTTTTGTTATAAAAATAGTTTTTGCATCGCAGGCTGCACACGCAGTCTTCCTGCACACACGCCAGACTCTTCCTGCTGGCTGTTTGTTGCTGTTGCATGCAGAACGTGCAAGGCAGAGCAGCTGGAAACCTATTTGATGCATTTCAAAAGCAAAACTTCCTCTGCTCTCTCTGCAAAGCCAATAGACTGAGAGATGGCGGGCTGTGCTCTCGGTCCATAATTAAATCTACCACCAGTGTATGAATAAATCCTGCGGCTGTATCTAAATGTCCACACACAAGAGCAGTTGCACATGTCATTTGGTAATGAAAGAAACAGTCTGGAGGTCAAATGCAGTACAAGGTTTTGGGTTATATTTTAACATGCAACTATCTGCAGTAATGGTTGGAATGGAAATGCAGCGACTGCTCATTCCCGTAATGCATTGGGAATGGCGTCAGTTGCATGAGAATCAAGTCGCTCGTCAGATACAAATACACTTTTTTTATTAAAAAACATAATTTTTGAAATGGATTACTTGGACCAAATAATGAATAAAAAGCAGGCAAGAAGAGTTCAACACAGCAGCTGGATGATAAAATGACAAGTGTACGATTTTGCAAATTCTAGGTAAAGGGTGACGACATAGTTTATTTATTTTAGATGCTTTTAGTCATAACATAATTCCCACAGTTACAATTGTTATTGTGGGGTTTTGATAATATATATAAAGAATGAGTAAATGATCCTAAACTTTTGACCTGTCGTGTACTTGTTTTATATTTGTTTTCGATTACATACAATTAATAGTTTTCACACTTTTTTGTGTGATCATGTGCATTATCCCCCTGATAAGATAAGTGCTTAATCTCGTACTT
The DNA here is from genome assembly GCA_036877625.1 of Ambastaia sidthimunki. Lineage (NCBI taxonomy): Eukaryota > Metazoa > Chordata > Actinopteri > Cypriniformes > Botiidae > Ambastaia > Ambastaia sidthimunki. Next base: position 55,565 of record JAZGTK010000706.1, read on the forward strand.
TTATGTAAATATAAATGACACTTTCTGTTACTC